>JAZHYW010058990.1:0-22274 GCA_037355805.1 Ixodes ricinus | reverse complement strand
CTGCGATTTTCCTTGGAGGGCTTAAGTTACAACCGACAATTATTGCAAGGAAATGGATCGACAGAAATGCTCTGTTCATAAACGTGACACCCTTCCCCATGTCGTATAAAGATTTTGGCATACGCTCAATTGGCATGGATCTGTCACGATATGCTCCACTGATGTATATACTAACACAATTTCAAGATACCTTTCGGAAGCAAATCGAACGTTGTGCAGGAATCGCTGTCAGTCGATTTCTAGATGCCGAATCGTAGCCAGTCGTTTCGATCCCTCGCAATAGTTGTAACTTTCAATCAATCAAACTTCGAAGAACAAGAGGAGCACGTTCCTCAGATGACGACGCGCGAAATCACTGTCATTTCTCGCACTTTTAGACGGGGAAGTACTCGCCGCTCAAAGATTTCTCACCCGCTCGCATTGCATCAAGCAGGAGAGGGAGCCGAATCCAGTCGGGGAACAGGCCCCGCGAACTTGTGACACTCATGCCGCAGAGATAGATAAACAACTCACACCGCAAGGTTTTTCGATCGTAAAGGTAGCGATATCAGAACCGTAACTCTTTTTCCAATTGAGCGCCGCCATATCGAACTGTAAGCAAACCCGTCCATCTTTTTGGTGCGCCGCCGTGCACCACCCATGCCCACGCGTGCCGTGCACTCCGCGAATGGAAGTAGCTCAGAGCGGCTGCCCGGGTGGCGTGCGCCTCTATTGAAGATGCGATAGCTATCCGGTGCGCACCGGGTGCGCACCAATGGACCCAATGAAATGACGCTGTAAGATACCGGATTCACCAAGACAGGAGAGACGGCTGGTTCCATTTTCTCAGCGAGTTTACATTAGGGTACATGAGGGCAGGTACCCTCCCATTTAAAAAGGGAAAACCCCAAGGCTCTGCGCACCTATCCCTTACAATTACGCAAAAATCTGTCGCCATCAAGATCATCATATTTTTGCGGATGTATCTTCTAGGGAAGCATTTGAAGTTTACCTGACATAAAAGTGTCAGGTAAACTTCCCATTATAGCATACTTCTCACGCGCTCCTGTGTTGAATAAATTTAAAATGTCCTTAATGTACTGAAAAACCCCGGTGAGCACATGAGGGTGTCGTGCCTGCAACGCATCACAAACCACCAAAAGCGCCCCTTAACCAAGCATAACAAACCATAACTCGCGCATAATGCACGCAAGGCACACTCTATGCTCCTCGGGTTTATCAGAATAATCGAGACAAGTTTTTGTTTTCATCAGTTCCTCATTTTCATGTTTCTTTTTCCCAGGGTGTCGAACCGAACCCGAACCCGAACAGGAACAAAACCGAAACCGAAATCGAACTCTTCAAATTGAACCCGAACTGGAACGAAACTATAATCTGATGTGGCGGTTACGGGTTCAACAAAAGCGGTTCAAGGCCAATTTTGTCAATAATTGATCTTAATGGGAAAAGTTGTGGGCGTATTTCTATCTTTTATTGCCAAGACTAATCCGAGATATTCTCAGATATTTTTACCTTTCGTTTTATTGCAGACGTAATAAAAATGCATCATCATCAAAAGCAGAGACACAAAGAGAACGCGTTGTCAGCAATCTCGCTCAGTTCCCCTCTACTTTGGCATCTGGAGAGCTTCAACTTAACTTTTTTTCTTGGAGTGACCCAATGGCGGCCCGGTAGCGGCGGTGGTGATTTCAAAGCACCGCTTGGCCGGTTGACTGCAGCCCTGAAGCCCGCGAGAGATACAACGAAGTTTCTTCAGTTAGAGCAGTTGACTCACGGGGACCTTTTTGGGGCGTGGCTTAGGTGCCATAAAGACACATCAAAATCAACCTCTGCTTTCGGCCGCAGCCTGGTAGAAGCCCCAAAGAGAAGAAAAACAATGCTTCTTGGCAACGACGTTTTCTGTGCTGGAATTTACTTAGATCCGAGGTACAATATTCTGCTGTAAGTCAAAGAGAAAAAAAAAAAAGCGCAAGCTCACCTAAAAGAAAAAGGGGCAAATGTACGTCAGTATTAAAAACAGCGCAAAAGAGAACAGTGAAACAATTAATCCCGAGGTATGTCGTACCAACTCGCCCAAGCCTCAACATGTTCTTAGAAGCCCAAGAAATGTTGACGAAGGCCCAACCGCGTGACTGCACTGCAGCGAGCAAGACCATCGGTCCCCTGCTGGAATCTTTTCTCGAGGAGCCGCGCCTCAACAAAAACAAAGACATTCTTCTTTACTGGGAGAACAACGAGCTTGAACGACCAGAGCTCTATCAGCTAGCCAAGGTTGCTCTGGCAGCGCCAGCTACGCAGGTCAGCTTAGGGCGAACCTTCTCAGATCTCAAGTTTGTGCTTTCACCGCTTCAAGCCAACTTGAAAGAGTCGACGACAGACAATATCATGTTAATCCGTGTGAACAGAAAAGCGCCATAAGTGCAGGGTGTCCCAAAAAAAAATTTACAGGTTTTTTTGTGTTTTTTTTATCCGCAAAAGTAAACTAGGCGTCGCTGAACGCTCATTCTCCGCCCAAAGGTAGCGCTAGAGGTCAGAACCAGATGCCAAAGTTTCAGCCCGATCCGATACATTAATCAAAAGTTATAAGTTATTTTCTGAAAATTTGAATGGGAAAATGGCGGCCGACGGAGTTTTGGAATACATGGGGCTCTATGACACCAGAAACCGAAAACAGGCAAAAATGGACTCCATTTTCTCATTGAAATTTTCAGAAAATCACTCATAACCTTTTGAATAAGGTATCGGATCGGGCTGAAACTTGAACTGTTGTGACCATCTGAGCTTCAGAATGAGCGTCGGCGATGACTAGTTTATTTTGTGGTAAAAAAAGCCCTGTAAATTTTCTTTTGTGACACCCTGTATATATAACGCTATGAAACGTCATAACATGTAAACGCTCTAGTGGGGTTTGATCAAGTATATTCCTCTTTCGCTGTGGGATAAAATAATTCCAAATAAATATATTGATTTTAATACGCCCCCGCTTTTTGTGTAATTTTTTTATTTATTTTTGTAAACACTTTAAGCACCCCGGGCGGTATTTTATTAGAGATAGATTACAATGAAAACAGGTAACAAACTGGTAGCAGCGCGCAAACAAACACAGACGCAGGAAAGAAATAGACAGGACTAGTGCTGGACTTCCACTGAACGTTTAATGAAAAGAAAACACCAAGAAAAACAACCAAATCACCAGACCGTCACTGCATCAACACGTGCTCAAGAAAGCTATTTCTTTTTTATGTAAATATATCGAGGTTTGGCTGACGCATTGGACTCGTTCCTTTCCTATCTCGTAGGACTTCCAGCAGACCGCGTGCAGTTTTGTCAGTCCCACTCCACAAAATCGTGATGCTCTCAAATTTCGGCACACACAAGCAAGTGACGCAGTGTAAAGGAAGGTGGCCTCCCGAGGTTAACCGCAGCGACAGTGCGTGCTCACGTGCCCGTTCGTTGACACATCGGTCAGTCTGGCCGATGTATACACGACCACAGCTTAACGGGATTCGATAAACTACCCCAATTGCGCACTCGACGTACCTGTTTCTGTGTTTTAACTTTTACGTCACATTTGTTTCCTCTCGTTCCCCTGTCAGCCACTCTGGGGCATAGCTGCAACATCTTAATGGGCCTCGAAAACAGGTAGCATGTCTAAAAAACACGTGTGTGCAGAGCAAAGCAGACAAAACATATAGAGGGCAAGCAACCCAGCTAGATACCTTTTTACTGTTTACAAAATCACATCCCAACGTGTGATTTTTACAGGCCAGCGCGTGCGTGTTCGTCGCTTCGGAAAGCGAGCAAAGCACGCGCGTTACGCACGAGCACTAAAGATTGCACCGGCCACAAGCTCTCTTTCCTGAAATGACGTCCTCTTCAGGCAGAGTTTGAAATATTGCACAGCTGCGTGTGCAAAAGACACATCATAAAAATGAAAAGCCGATCGTTTATATATAATTAACTTAAGAACAGTATTATACAAGTAATAGCCTTGCCACATTAATGGTGTCTTTTGCGCGCGTCACTGTGCAGGGTTTTCAGATCTGCCTGAAGAGGGAGCAGTTTTGGGATGGGTCTATTGCAAGTATCTCGTGCTCAGAAAAGGCTGCAGGAAGTGCTCGGTCAAATATTCAAAGGTCGAGTTAGGAACCGGTTCGAACCGGTTCGCGCTTATTAAAATTGGTAACTGGAGTGATATTATGTGCGCTACCCTAAACCGGAACCAGAACCGGAACCGTTGTTTTCAAGCATGTGTGAAAATTTGAGGTCAAAAGATGACTGAAAAATGTCAGGGAAATGTCGATGCAAAATAGGAAAACAACAACAAATCTCAGGTCACGTCAGACTTGACATTTTTCCGCTTTAGATTCGACATTTGTCCTTGCCCTTTCTTTGGAGCCAACGTCAATCCGTTACTTTAAATCCGGTCTAACGATTCTCCGGGAGACCCAACAGAAAGCCTTTTCGGCTGCCGCGGTAGATCTAGAGTCACTGAAATCTTATGAAGCGTGTGGAGCGATAATTATCGCTCCGTCGTTACAAGGCTACGGAGCGATAATTAGGCTCCCGAGAGCATAATTATCGCTTTGTAGCCTTGTAACGACACATTATTTCATACTATTTTTTAACGATATATCTTCTATAAAAAAATTGCATCTAGATTAGGACAGCCCAATTATCATTTTTTTTTTTTTCAAAAGTTGTTGCAGACGTATTTTTCACTAACCATCCAGACTAAAAAAAATCAGCTCGCCAAGAAGCTCCATGACGATCTGTTGAAGCAGAAATTGGCAGTGACGAGCTGTTGATTTTTCACCAATTTGTTTCTAAATACCAATCTACGAGGATTCCAGAAACCCAAAGAACACATTTGTGGCTCAAATTGTTTGTTTGTTTTTTCTGCTCCAAAACAACCGATTGATAATCAGGTCTTTGGCGCCTCAGATCTGCTGTAACTCTTTTTTTTTTTTATGGTGATATGATAGTGCACAGATGATGTAAAAGTACGGTAATACGCCATCTAATTTGCATATTTAGAAATATAAGTATTAGATTTAGTAGAACGTGACCTTTATAAACACTGAAACACCAAAAACGGAATGATTATAAAAAGAAGAAAAAAACGTGGACTTTACAGTCGGTGATTACTGCCTAGACTATGACGTCATAATGCCTGCGGTGGTTCTTTGATTCCGGTTTGACTTTTTTTCTAGTAAATAGGTTACTCTGGAGTGCAATTAAATTTTTGTTTTGAAGCGATATTTTATACACGTGCAGCACAACGAGCTTGAGTATCAACTTAGAGCGGTATGCTTTGCTCTGGGGCACATCTCGGCGGCACAAGCTCTCGTGACGTTAAGAGCAGCTGCCAACGCTATGAGCTCGCGCTTCAAGCCTTCGCTGCGGTACAACATAAGGTGAAATGAAGTATAGGCTCATTCCTATACTCTGTCTCATGAGTTGCGTGCAGCAAAGGCAAAAGCACAGGCGCGAGCGCTTGCCTTTCAGATTTGCTTTCCTTTCACGAGCACTCACGGAAGAAAAGCAAATCTAAAAGCCATGTGCCCGCGCCTATGCCTTTGACTTTGCTCCACGCAACTCTTGAGACAGAGTATATGCTATCTGGGCCTGTCGCCGGTCCAGCACGTTCTTTACTTTCGGTTCTGTCCCATTCTCCCCGTGGTCGTCTCAGTCGTCTAGTTAGCGTTCTCGTCATTCGCCGTGTTGCTGTTTGTGTTCTGTCCAATCTCGTTCGGTTCAAGTTCTGCGAATGTTGCCTCGATTGTTCGTCTTATAAATTTCTTTGCCTCCTCGCCCGATAAAATTATTCCTTCTTGTGTGCTCAATGAACACTGGAACCCTTCTGTTTTTCTACCCTGCGCATTAATGTGATTCCAGAACTTTTTTGCTGCATTTCTATCATTTTTATTTACCTCCATCCATTACTCCATCTTGGCCTGGATTACAGACTAGTAGATGCCTCTCTTTTTCTTTTCTGAACTGTATCCCCTATGCTACCTCAGCGTGTGTGTCACCCTTTTTCTTCGCCCATCTGTATTCCCTTGAGGCCTCTTGTCGCCCTGCTATGGCCGCCTTAACTTCACTGTCTCATCAGCTTTTGTTGTCTGCTTCCTTCTCCTTCTTCCTCTGTGTTTCATTTCGAACTTTTCTAACTCTATTTTTATATATACGTATGTGATTAACTCCATCCACTTTGTCGGCAACAGAATATGTGGTTGATTATTTTTACACAGAATGTGTCGAAGAAACTGGAATCCCGAGAAAACTTTGGCGTGACGTAGTAAAGAAAATTTAATGAAATTCAACCACAAAACACCACTACGAGAAACCGTCACGCTCCCGTGAAATATTGAGATTCTTTTTCGTTAGGTTTAGCAAACCAATTTTTCCCTAAATTTAACGGGATTTAGCGCAACTACCGATCTCACAAGAGCTCATACATAAACACCCGGCGGAGCCACCGGTCTGCAAACCACCGGGCGCCCAATGGTTTGAAGACCGGTGGTTTTGCTGCGTTTCCATAGAGTTAAGCCTTTTTCTTTCTTTACTTTTTCCTCGGGTAAGCTCGCTCTTTTCGAATTTTATAGAAAGAAATGCACCGCATGTGGCCAACGCTGTACCAAATCGGAACGCGATAGGTTAAGAATCCGAATTTCGCGGTCGATATAAAGAGCCTGGCCGCTCCTTGAATCACCCGATAGAACTTATAGCAAACGACTGCATGCCTTATTTAGACAAAAAAAAATTCTAATTTTCGTGTTGAAATCGGGGAACACTGTTCACAAAATTAAACTTCGTCGAATTCTGGCAAGTTTGAAGGTGTGCGAAACCATGCAGCCGAACCTCAAGGCTCGACACCTGCTCGCGACATCCCTAATCTATAGGGTGGTTCAAGTCACCAGGCTCGATCCAAAATGGACCGTAAAAATCGACGCCTGCGCGTAGCCATCTAAACTTTTCGTCAAAGGTGTAATTCACAGGTCGTTTTTTTCTTGTGAAATTACAAAGCGTAGCTCTTTTTCTGTAAAAGATAAGGCGAAGAAACTTGCCAGGGTCTACGGCGGGCAGCAACGCAGACGACGGGGGTCCAGGAGCGGGGTGTGTTTGGCGTTCGTATTGATAGATGGCGCTACCTCCTTATCGCGACCATATACGGCTCTGAGCGCGACACCGCGACGGCTCGCGACCACCGTGGTTTATTAAAATGAATATAATCCTTTTTGAAATGTACCTTCGGTTAAAAAATAAATGCGAACAATAAAAGCAAAACTTAAAGTGAAAAAACAAAAAACGCGTCTGCATAACAACGGCGCTTTCGCTGCCAACGGATTTCGTCTGCATGTCGTCTGCTGTCTTTCGCTGGTCGGCTGCACCTTCAGACGCTGCTCCCGACGACATCTATCAATACGAAGGCCAAACAAACCCCGCCACTGGACTTGGTCCTCTGGGTCGCCGCCCGCCGTAGACCCTGGCAAGTTTCTTGGCCCTATTTTTTACTAAAAGAGAACTACGCTTTGTGATTTTACAAGAAAAAACCGACCTGTGTAATACACCTCTGATGAAAAGTTTAGATGGCTACGTGCAGGAGTCGATTTTTACGGTCCATTTTAGATCGAGCCTGGTGACTTGAACCACCCTATACATATGATGCCCGGAGCCTCATCTCCGACCCGCGTGTTTACAGCGACCGCCACTCGATTTCCACTTGATGACGTCGTTGCAGTGTCATGATGTCGCCGACCGCGATCCTAGCCGCGTGGCCCGCGTCCCAGCAGCGGCCCTGGATGTGGCAGGCGCCTGTTGTGCTGCAGGTCGCTCTTCAGCTCGACAGTCGGCGGAAACTTCGGAAGCCAGGAGTCGGGACGCCGCGACGACAGCGATGCTCGCGTTGGCTCTAGCTTTTCACCACAGCTTCGACGACAAGCCGCCAGGATCGCAACATTCCACAGCACAACACCCAGGTCTTTCTGGCATCATTTGTTACAAATCGAATCCAGTCGAATTCGGGGGTTCTTTATGTGCCAAACCAACGACGGGCATCTGGCACGCCCCAGCGAAGGACCGAAGATTAATTTCGGTCGCTTGGGGATCTTTTAACGGGGAACCGAAAGCTCGGTTACAAGGCGCCCTCTCCGCAACAAGCCCCCGTCAGATTGCGGGCACCTCGCCGGAATTTGAACCCGCCACCTGCTGGGGACTCTGCAAGCCGGCGCTTTGCCACAAAGCAACCGAGGTGGTTATTTATTGACCATTTTAAACCCCTCTTCATGCACGCGCGGAATAGGACGCTGAACACACCAGTCGGAGATGCGTTCCAGGCGCCGTAGTTTAGAGAAGCTCAAGCAATATTTCTTCTGTCACTGGTCCCACCAAACTCGAACTCGTTCGAACCAATTCGTAACCACACCTTTCATGATGCCTACCAATGCACTTCCTGCCATTTCTTTTATTAACACGATACTTGCAGTAGCCGGGCATGCAGATAGTTTGTAATGCCTCAAGCACACAAAATTACTATCACACATCGTCTTCTATGGGACCTCAAGAGTACAGCTGTACCCGTTTTCCCTAATGAAACTTACTTTTCTTTGTAGCTCTGAAATATTTTTCGGGCAACTTTAATTATAATGATGCTTGTTGCATTCGTGGGTGAACATACTTATTAATAAAACAGTGTTGTTGGCAAAGGACATATTTACAGGGTCTGGTAAGGCATTGTCATCCAGTCCGTGTATGTTTACATTTGAAGCTGCGGTATGTTGGAGGGGAAAAAAACGTGAGAACAGTAATAGACGTTTTGTTTGACAAACGTTTCAGAAATAAACTTTCCTTGTTCGTGTGTAAAAGTTTTACACTTATGCAATGATTCGCCCGGTCCATGTAAGACAATCCACAATCAAGCGGAATCGTCTAGCAAATCTCTGTGATGCAATCCACAATAATAAATAGGAAGAGGAAGCGTGTAATCCTGCTTCCCCTTACTGATTTGTATGTAGTTTTAATGCGTCCCTTTTCGTATTTAAATACAAAAGTGTGTAAGTGTAACCAACCGGTAGTCAGTTCTAAACACAACGCTCGCATTGCGGATTGAGTAAAATGTATCATGAAAGATTATGAAAACAGGCCATACAGCAAGATTTCTTTTGAGAAACACACACAAGGTTTTTTTTTCTTTTTAACAGTTTAAGATTTATTTTGCAAACTCCACTTAATGAAATCCAAACTGTAACCAATTGGCCTCGAGCATAATATATGCTTTCTAACCAACTCTGACACATCGGATAGAATATTCTTTGTAGAGTTCCAAGCGGATAAATTGCAACACTTTAAGGAATCGTTCGACGATATTGAGTTGGAATGTTTCTCGCTTTACGCGTGCTTACTGGCACTAGTGGAACTCGAGTTCACTCGCACGCAACGCCACTGACCGAGAAGCTTCTTTGACGCGGTGTAATTTCAAGAAGAATAACGCGACCTTTCGGGCCTTTTTTGTATTTTTCTTTTCAGTTTCTCTATGGTTACGATATTTGAGTGCGGCTCTTAGATTGTACACGAAGGTACTGCGTCGAGGTACTGACGATCAGTGTCTGGACTAGCAGCTCGTGTCCAGTCACTGAAATGGTGAGAATAGCTGAACCCTAACAATCTCTGAAACCGAGCCCGTACCCTGGACTTTACCAACCCCAGCGCGATGGCTATGATGAAGATTGGTGGCCGTAAATTTTCCGGTGCCGATTTATAAGAGAAATCGGCAGATGTTTTTCAGTGTTTATTTGCTGTTGTTTTTCAAATATCGCTGTATTTTGACTATTTTTTCTAATCAATGCTAAGAATGGTGATTACCAGTGAAGAAATCTAAAAAGAAACGCTGAGGGATCGGGTGTCAGAGGAAGGGTTTCGGCAAACACAGTCCTCGCTGGTGCAATACATTTAGAGAAACTGGTGTTTATCGGTTATTGCCAATTGAGCAGTCCTGATATCAACAGATTATTATCTGTGTTTATTGATTTAATAGATTTTGTATTTTTGACACCGACGTATGTTGATTGCGATGTCTCCGTTAAAACCGGAAAGTCCACGACCTAAATACATATTATCGACACCAGATCACGTGGTCGCTTGTTCCGACAGCTTGTTGAGAGTGTGAATGCTGCTCCTTTTTCTCGTAGCGACTACTGAAATTTGGCCGAGTTGGTAAGTAAGAAAGCTAAAAACAGACGTGAAGATGGATGAAGGGCAAGCATGAATGCACAAACCAAAGCGCTGACTGACAACGGATTTTTATTAGAATTACACCAGAAACGCCGTGATAATCCAGGCATGTCCACAACATAGATGACGTTGTAGATATGTTTAATAAAAATCAGTTGTCATTGTCAGTCAGCACACTGTTTGTGCACTTCTGTCCGTCCTTCGTACGTCTTTGCACTCTTTCTATTTTCTCGTTTTTCTTTTATTTGTTCTATGACTGCCCTTTCGCGGAGAAAACAAAATAACGCGCGTTTCATAGGTTATGAATTTTAAATGTTAATTCTAAGCGTATTTTTTTCTAAAGAGAAACTGTTATTGCACAGCCCCTTTAAACAATAAAAGGTCGTTCCGTTTCTGTTCAGTCATATATGAATTTTCCTTCCGATATTATCAGCGCATAAACATTTACAAAACTGTAGATTAACAAATTACCACATAGTAATAATCGTGGATTCAGGCGTGAGCTTTCAGTGGCCCTTCCATAGGTCCACGTCTGTACGAATGGAAGGGGAACGTAACATTGCTCTTCTATTTGTTCAGAAATGAGCATGCCAGTGCACTTCCATCCGTAAACATGTTAATGTCGCTTTCACAACGCTCATTCGTAGCGTCTATCAAAATGTCATCCCGAGAGCCTAACAATTACCGTATAGTTTACAACCTCAAAGATTCTACGAAACGCACACTTTCCGCCGAAGAGTATTGTTATAAAATTCACACAAGAACAAAAGAATGGCAAATGCAATACGGACTGTCTTCGAAATGAAGGCAGTTGAACTTTAATAGATAGAAAACCTCACAACCCATCAACAGAAAAGCCGGCGGATATGCTTCTCAACAGGAACACGCTTCAAAAGGCGGCAAAGGGCTTCCAAAGTTTAAAGAGTAATACATAGATTTCATTCGTTTTGGTACTGGATACCTGCCGAGGATCCGGGTCTATTGTTCGCCGGTACGATGTTACCGGCCACAAAAGAAATCACATACGTCAGGCCGCTTTACCCTCGTACCGCCTACCGGCATCTTTATGTTGGCGGCCAGTGTCCCATGCCGGTGTCCTATAAGTTCCACGTGTCGGTGAAATTTACATATAGAAAAAGACTTGTATTATACTACAAGCTTTTTTTTTATTATGGCCATAAACACAAATACAAAATTCTTCATTCTAAATACACAAATTTGTAAGAAATACGTCCACAGTCATCTAAAGCATTAAACGCATTTTTTAAGGAGCGGTCGTTTACATTTGCTGAGAAGATATTTTAGAGTCGCTTGGGAGTAAAGAACAACATATTGTTAATTAATTGCCATGAACATCTACAACATCACCATGCACTATTGCAAGTGTGGTAACTGTAGTGGGAGACCTGGGACATGCACCTTTGCTGGTGCACGCATAAAGTCATCCAGCTGGCGTAGAGGTACGGAACGGGGCTGTGGATAAAGAGTTTCTGGGTTCGATGGCCAGTGGGTGATGATTCAACATTTAATTTGGGTGTTATGTGCCGAACCAATCAAAGGGATTTCGGCACTTCCCAACGAAGGACTGTGGGTTATTTTCGATCAGCTGGGGATCTTTTGAAGTGACAGCGATATCTCGATTTCACGGCGTCTCCTCCGCGATGAGCCTTTGTCGGAATGCGGGCACCTCGACCGGGATTCAAAGCTGCACACCTGCGGATCCATAGATGGCTGACGACGCATGAGTATATGTACTGGTCGAATTTTGAGTACGCGTAACTAGCTGCATACATTCTTTATCTGGTGTTGCTGTGGTCACCAAACTGCTTGTGCTGACATGCCCCGCCGTTGCGTATGCACGGACGAAAGAAGGGACGACCGGACGAATTTCTAGGCGTATAGGTTAAAGCATGAAATAACTCATTCCATACCTTAACATCAATGTTAGTCTTTCCACTGTTATGTCTAAATGGCATACAGATATACCGTATATGGTTGTGATCAGCTTGTTAGTGTTTGGATTACATTAGACCAGGGCTCAGCCAGGCTGACCCGGCCTAAGAGCCGCAAACAAAACAACGAAACCTCCAAGAGCCGCATGAGGGGAGGAGGGGGGGGAGGAGGAGAACTTTTGTTTAGAGCAATAAACGAAACTCGAACTACTTTCAATCTATCCGAGTCAAAAGCAGTCCAACTGTACGTAAGGTAGCAGTAGCACAAGACTACCAAACCGCAACCTGTCTTTCGATTTAAAACGCGTTCCATTTCTATTTTGGGGAAGTGCTAGTGCGACCGGGAGGAGGCGGAGGAGTGGGGGACGGGGGGAAGGGGAAGGAGCCGCGAGCCGCACTTTAACACGCAAAGAGCCGCACGCGGCTCGCGAGCCGCAGCTTGGCCACCACTGCGTTAGACCATTCTTCATAAGTGTCCCCGGCGCGTGTGAGTGCAACGTTTCTATATCAGTAGAGCCCTTCATACCCGCGGATCATCCGAGGATATCTTCCGTCAAAAGGCGAATACGAATAAAATTCAAACTAATTTGGCGGATTGCGGATCGGGTGCAGATGCCAGAGACTGCGGATGCGGATATCCGCCAGTCCTGATTGACATTTTTGCCTAGGTGGTCCATCAATGTGTGCGACTGCAGAGTGTGAAGTAAGCATACCATGAAGTGCATTATCGAATTAATCTGCGGGAGCCAATTACTCTTTTAGAATGAGAATGCCAATCAGGAAAAAAATGTTCTATACGCAAAGCTCCCTAGAGACTGCTTTATCAAGCTCTATCTGGCCAAAACCACTGTCTCTATAAAAAGCATAGAACGCGGGGGCATAAATCATCCAGAAAAAGTGTGTTCTTGTTTGGCAGGAAAAGTGCCGAAATTGTTCTTTGGGCAAAGAAAACCCAAAACGCACAATCCTCAAAACAGTTAAAAAAAGCCTCCTCCTCCCTCCTCCCCCCACCCCCCGTGTCTTGGGTGTGTGTTTTCATTTCGCTAGAGAGTTGGCAAATTGCTGCTAGGTACGTGGTTCAGAGGACGTATAGCTGAGGGTTTAGGTTTAAAAGAGAAACCGATAGGCGTTCTCATTATTGAATAATGTGATGTTTCTTAGTATCACAGTTTCTTGTACACAAGCTGTACAACTTGTATACAAGTTGTACAGCGTGACCCCCCCCCCCCCCACACACACAAAAAAAAACAAAAAAACATGTACACACCAAAATGTCTCGTAAAAATCAAAAAGTTGACGTATCAAGCTCTAACGCTTCTGATGTGCGTCTTTTACTGGTCCAATTAACATACTAAAACTTCAATGTTCTACTCCCAATAAACCTAAAATTACAATTCAAACACTTATTTTATCAATCCTATTAAGGTCGAGCGGCAGCTGTCGGAGGGAGCTCGAACGACGGCCACCTTTGCACAACTTATTCAGAGATGGCGCCACCAATGACGGCAAGCGCAGTTGAGCGCGGGCATTGGGGGCGCTTGACGTCATACCAAACCCGGTGAAAATACGCCTCTCGTGTCTGTATCAAATCTGATGTTAATGTCCAGTTTCAGCCAGCTGTAAAGAGCAGTCTGGCATCCTCAATAAACCAGTTTTGTTACAAGACAAACTCTATGCATGGTGTCAGAAGTGACTAGTCCCGCAAAAAGTGCGGTAAACTAAGAAGACAGCCGAACAATGGACGTGCTCTAAGCCTCCCGAGGGCTTAAACTTGACAGGAAACGTAGTGGAGAACTGGCAACGGTTCTGACAACCTGTGGAGAACTCGCGACGGTTCAGACAACGTGTGGAACTGTACCTAAGGTCGACAGAGACCACCAAGCGGACCGATAAACAAAGGGCAGCCATCTCGCTTCATGTGGCCGGACCCGTTGCCATCGAAGTCTACAACACCTTTACCTTCGCACCTAAAGACAAACAGGACTACCAGACAGTACTGAAGAAGTTTGAAGAGTACTGCATGCCCCGGAAAAATGAAACATACGAAGGGTACGTTTTTGTTCACGAAAACAAGAAATTGGTGAGCCGCTTGAACAGTTCGTGCGAGAGCTACAACTAAAAGTGAAATTGTGCAATTTCTCAACTTTGTCGGGCTCTATGGTACGAGATCAATAATATGTGGGGTAACGTACAAAATACTGCGACAGCGTTTATTACGCGAAGAAGATCTGGCGTTGGAAAAGGCCATACAGCTCAGAAAGGCCTATGATGTTCTTCAGGCACAAAATGAAACTCTCGACGGTCCCCGACGTGTCGACGCAGTAGACAAAAAGAAGAGAGCGGGCATGCATGAGCGGAAAGTCCAACCGACGGGAAAGCACTGTCCCAAGTGCGACCGAAAGCACGACCCACGGAAGTTGTCCGGCATAAAAGAAAGTGCAACAAGTGCCACAGGGTGAATCACTTCATCGTGTGTTGCAAAACGAAGGCGTTGGTAGATGAAGTAAAAGAACAAGACGACAGCGACTCCGCCGTTCTTCCAATCAGAACATGCAAGACTCAGAAAGGAGATGAGTGGCTGGTCAAGGCCCTAGCAACCAACAAGGAAGGGGAACTAAAAGTTGACACAGGCAAATCGTTTGCCAAGTTCACTGTTCCGGAAGCTACACAAGACGGCGAGCTTGAAGAAAAGCATTTCAACCCTAAAAAGCTACAACGATGGTGTGATTGCGCACCAAGGGAAAGTACTGCTGGAAGTGAAACAAGGGAAAGAGCTCAAACAGTGAGTTCTTTATCGTGAAAAATGGACGCCAGGCCATAACGGGATTAGCAGTTAATGAACTCCTGGGGCTGCTCCAGCAGGTGCACACGGAGAAAGAAACTATGGCCCAAGGAGCGGAGCAGACGTTTCCTACGTTGTTTAAAGGACTAGGGTGCGTGGGACTGGAGTGGAAGATGGTCCTTAGAGAAGGAGCAGAGCCAGTGGTACAGCCGACGAGATGAGTGCCACAAGCTCTGAAAGAACTACTCAAGAAAAAAACTCCAGAGAAGGAAAGAGGCATTACCGGAGTCAACGAAACTATTGATTGGTGAATGCCCTATTGTGATAGTCAAGAAGAAGGAGGTGCTCTTAGAATCTGCATGGATCCAAGGCAAGTGAATGAATGCATCAAATGGCACCACGACCAAATGCCATGCCGCGAAGACATCGAAGCAGGTCTGACAAACGCCAAGTTCTTCTCAAGGCTGGATGCCAATAGTGGTTATCACCAAATACCACTACATGAGAGGGCCTCTCAAGTGTACACGTTTGGTACGCCATTTGGACGCTACCGATTTCTGAGACTACCATTTGGCATCTCATCGTCATCGGAACTCTTTCAACAGATCACGACTGAGGTTTTTTATGGACTTGAAGGGATAAGAGTGTACATTCAGGATGTACTCGTATGGGGTCGTTCCAAGGAAGAGCACGACAAGATACTATGGGAAGCACTCAAAGCAGCCCAAAGGGCTAGGATGACCTTCAACAAGGAAAAGCGTCAATCTGTGGTCCATGAGATTAGCTACCTGTCTGACCGAATCAATAAAAATGGAGTGGAGCCGGATTCATCACTACTTGCGTCAATGCTTCAGATATCTACTCCTCAAAGCAAGAAGGAAGTACAGCCGATGCTGGGAGTCATCAACTATGTAGGCAAGTATTTGCCAGACTTGTCGCAAAGAACAATTCTTCTCAGAGGCCTCATCAAAGATGACGTGATATTTTAGTGGACTGAGGCTCACGAAGCCGAATGGGACAGCCTGAAGAGAACACTGACTAACAAGCCAGTGTTAGTCTTTTTTACCCCGAAAAGAAGACAAAAGTGACAACTGATGCATCACAGTATGGACTGGGAGCGACACTCCTACAGCTCAATGATACAGAGTGGCATCCAGTAGCATATCCGTCACGAGTGATGACCGACTGTGAAGTGCGATATGCACAAAATTAAAAAGAGACGCTCGCCTTCACGTTTGCCTGTGAGGAGTTCCATGACTTCATCTGTGCTGATCTGTGCCAACATGCAGGATCGTCGTACCTTGTGATAAATGACGCCTACTCCAAGTACCCTGAAGTGCTGCAGCTGAAAGAGACTAGTGCTGCGGCCGTGATAGACCATATGGCAAGTGTTTTCGCCAGGCATGGAATCCCCAAAGAAGTCTATACCGACAATTGTCTACAATTTTCAAGCAAACAATTTGCAGCATTTGCAAGGAAGTACGATTTCGAACATATCACCTCGAGCCCAAGATTTCTAAGAGCTAATGGACTCACAGAAAAAGGGGTCCAAGTAGTAAAAAGGATCCTAAAGAAAACTCAGTATGCCAAAGAAGATTTTTGGTTAAAGTTGCTAAACTATAGGTGCACACCTCTCGAGAATGGACGGCCACCTTGCGAGTTATCCAAGGGGCGACGATTGAGGTCTCGCCTTCTTAGCAGCACAAGGATGAAAAGTGGAAAAACACAAAGAAAATGTCAGTGCTGGTAGGCATTAGGAGCCACTGGGCACTGGACAGACGGTGCGTTTGAGAGATGACGGAAATTGGAAAGTCAAAGCACAAGTGAAAGAGCAAGTGGCGCCAAGATCCTAGAGGGTGCAAGCCGAGAATGCTGCTGTGTACAGTCGAAACAGCCAGCATTTACTTGAGAGCAAAGAAGCATTTGAAGTAACCATCTCTGACTCGGAGGACATGGATGTTCCATCACAAGCGCTCAACGACGACAATGTGCAGCACCAGGAAACTCGGGACCATGAAAGTGAAATAATGGGTGGTCCTAAAAACAATCCAGCGCCTGTGCCTATGCAACCTCCCACTGGAGTGTCAAGACCACGGAAGATGAAAATGAAGCATACTTATGATGAACACTTCAACCAGGCATGATAGTCAAGTTGTGGTGTTTCAAGTTTGTTCTTTGTTTAGAAAGGAAGATGTATCAGCTCTGATGTTAATGTCCAGTTTCAGCCAGCTGTAAAGAGTAGTCTGGCACCCTAAATAAACCAGTTTCGCTACAAGACAAACTCAATGCAGTGTCTAATGACACGAAAAAAATATCAAACTGCGACAGTAGATGCAGAAAGCAAGAAACAATTGTTAATAGGGTAAGTGATTTGTAAAGAAGCATATAGCATCTTTATTTATCGATATATATTGCGTGACGGTCGCCGTGCTGAGAATGCTAACTGAAAATTGAATTATCAAGTTGCGTTTTGACGGAATTCAGAAGCTCGAACTAAATCGCGCGCTTGAGAGTTCTGTCCGAAGTCCGCCACACTGAGCCCACTGCGCCGCTTGCCGGCATTGGTGGCGCCATCTCTGAATAAGCTGGGCAAACATGGCCGTCGTTTCGATCCGACTCCTACAGCTGCCGCTCCACCATTGGAAAATTAGGAGAATTCAGTTTTCGGATTCTCATTTTAATTATATTGGGTGTAGAGAATTGCAAATTTAGTATAAAAATTGGACAAGGGAAAGACGTTTTTTAAATAAAAGTTATAGCTTAATACACCTAGTCACTGATTTACACGGGCCATTCTGGCGTGTAAATTTATTGAGGACACGCTCTATACTTCGATGCACTGAGTGACCGCCTTTCCCCTCCCAATTTTTATTGTTTAAAGGGATTGACTGGTCAAATTTTGTATTCGAGAAAACAATTGAATATCATTGTTATTGCCTCGAGACGCATCGTACGTGCAATATCTTAATTTTATATGCCCCTCTGCATCAGTAATTGAATTTATACTGCTTCAATCGCACTCTAATGTAAACGCTGTTTTCGGTGGCAACATGGGAGCTCTGACGTCACACAACACAAAGCGAGCATTTCTGTCTCGTCGTTTACCTGCGAGTGGACTCCTCAGCGTGCTTCGTTTTTCTTGTTGTGCTCGACTTGTTTCGTGGTTGAGTGAGATTTTTTTTGCGCGGTTGGGTGCCACAGTTACCGGGCAGCACATGCGAGCCAAGACATGACGTTCCACACTTTTCCGCGAGACGTGCAGTGACGAGCAAAATGGATCGTCGCCGTGCGTAGGGATTGGGTTCCCGTCAAGATCGAGATCACGCTTATGCAGCAATCATCTCACAGAAGAAAGCTACGAGCTGAGCTCTAAGCGGACAGAAGGCTCGTAAGCTGAGGTGTGATGCTATGCCAACGATATTAAACTACGTCCATCCACTCCTCGCCCAAATCAGATCAATCAATTTGTTTATGCAGCGAAACCGAAACCAACAGCTAGACCACCTGGAAACGATACCAGAAGTTGTATTTAGCACGCGTGCAGCCAAATTCTGTTTGACCCTCATGTGAAAATAGAGCGTGGCTACGATTCACCAAGCTGAAGGAAAAGACCCGCAGCCTCATCACCGATCCAGTGGATCCGCCGAAGCGTGTACCCAGATGCCGCTTCGTGTACCTAGTTGCCGCTTCAGACGCGATCGGTGGCCATCGCAGTTGTGTTCGCGCGAAACGGCATACGTTTGTTCGAAGCTTATGGCTGTGTTCGAGTAATATCCTGCTAAAAGGCGTGAATTTTTTCTGCACACGCCTGGGAACTGCATTAAAAGAACCGTATTTTAGTAGGGTACAGCCTAGGACAGTGGTTCTCAACCATCGATGTTTCGCGGACCCAGGGCCGTACCCAGAAAAAAAATTTCGGGGGGGGGGGGTTTCGGGGACAACGGCGGCCATTTTGAAAATGTCTATTGTCTTATTTTCGCCTATGAATGATGTGCATCAGTGGCATATAATGGAGAGTCATAGCAAACTGGAGAACCGGTCCCGGTTTGGTACCCGGTAGCCGACCGGCGCATCGGCTGGCTGCAAATGCACCGACCATGTACCACGCACTATTCGCGACTCCAGCGAACTATAGGGGCGCGCTGGTCAGGCAAAATGGCGGACGAGAGGAGGTCGCTTTCGTCATTCAACACGCGGACCACCATAAATGTCTTGCACTGCAGCGTAAAATCGGTGTTATATATGAAAGCAAAGCGATTTTTCGAAGGTAGAAACCTTCTTCCAGGTCAGTGCTTAGGAATGACACGGCGGAAGAATAAAAATAATTACTGGGAACGATGTTTGTTTCAATGCTGCCTATACGAGAACCAAGCAGCGATAGCACGACGACAGAGTCGAAACGACCTCCTCTCTGAGCTTCTGGGCGTCGCCGCTACGCGGCGTCGGTTTCGCTGGAAGTCGCGAATACTATAAAATATTTTTTCGGGGGGGTCGAACCCCCTAACCCCCCCCCCCCCCCCCCCCCCCTCCCCGGTTACGGCCCTGCGCGGACCCCTTGTGGATCGGCGGAGATGATGGAGGACCCCGTTTGTGGTGAGAGGAGAGGAAAGGTACAGGTTAAATATAATAATGATTTAATAAATGGATATAACTAAGGGCTAGTGTGAAGTAGACCTCTCTTATCGACGTTCACACAAAAAAACTCACCCGAAAACAAAAACATTTCTTTTCGACCTGAAAAAAAAATACAACTTTTATAGCCGGGCTTGTTTGATGATGCAGGGCTTCGCGGACCCCAAAGGGTCCGCGGATCCCCATTTGAGAACCACTGGCCTAGGAGACTATATAATTCGAAACAAAATACAAGAAATCCATCGACCAACACTTGTTATCCCGACCATCCGACAAACCTTTGCGTTTTGTGACGTCAAGAAGCAGCTACGGATGTCAGCCATTGACACTGGCGAAATTTGGGGTGCAGTTTCGTACATGCGCTCATGAAAGGTTTAGTTAATAACGGGAGATCATATATCAAAATAAAATTGTCGTTTGTCTACATGAAGGCTCCCTCGACGTAGCGAGCGCAAAAAATTAAAGGGACACTGACACCCCCCAAATTTTTTTTTCTTTTTTTGTCAGGCGATTTATTATGGTGTCGTAATACTACCCAATTAATATTTTGCTACAGAGTCACGTATTTTTTTAATAAAGCCAAAAAACGCAACTGCGCGAAACCGAAACCGAAACGGAGAAGTGGAGAGGATAGCGTGAGTGGCGGAAGTCACGTGACTACACCCGACCGTGCGGGATTTTTTTTTTCTCCTTTCTCCGCACGTAGCAGACGAAATGCGTTCGCTCCCTGAGCGCTTCCTTTGCAGTTATATTTATTCCGCTCGCTGTTCTGTACTTCAAGATGAGTTGTTTTGTACATTTAAGTGTTGGCAATTAGTAGTGAGTGCCCGAGTGCCGTGGTGAATTCCCGTGATCAGCTCCGAAAAGAATACTCCCAAGATGTTGCGTGAAGAGTTGCCTCACATGTCCTGCATCTGAAAGTGGCATTGTGCGGCAGAGTGCACAAGTTTCCGAAAGATCAACGGGTCGGGATCAATGGCTGGCTGCAATTCCTGTAGAACAGTTACGCGAAGCTCGGAAAGCGGACGCTACCCGATTCATATGCTCCTCGCATTTTGTGGAAAGTGACTACATTGAGTTCGCAGGTGTCCAAAAGAGAATCCCATACCATTTAGTTCCGCGACGTATCGTCCACAACAATTGTTTTTTTCGGTGAAAATTGTAAAAAAAAGGAAATAAAAACATCGCAAAATGTTTGACAAAAAAAAAAAACATGCATCCACACTAGGGATCGAACTCCTGCCCTCTGCGTGCTGAGCGGACGTCTTTCCACTGCGCTACTGAAGGAACCCTATCATACGTAATAATGGAGCGGGTAGACTGTATGTCGGAAGCTTGCTGCCGATATCTCTTCAATACATGCACTCCCGGCTCGAAGTCGGGCAGCACCACGCACAGGCCACATATCGCACCTCGTAAAGAAACCGCACGCGTGCGTATTCAACTCGAAGTACGCACTTAGTGCTTGACGTTTGAGCGAGCGAGGTCTTCAGCCACGAAAAGGGACGACGGCTCGGCGACGTCTTCGTGCAATCGGCTTGCTGGTCGGGCGTGTCGTACGGGATGAATATCAGTTCTTTTGATCGGTCCAAAATTTCTCTTTCGAAGGAAGACAAAATTCGGCGGTACCGTGAACGACAGTTCTGAAGTAGAGGTCCAACGCCCGTCGTCCGCTGCCAACCGCTAGTCCCACGATACGCGAAACGACGCCATGTTGAGAATTACGCAGTGAACGCACAGAATGCTTCCGGTTGTCTGTGCTACCTTTTTTTCAATCAACGTATTTGCAGCTTTTTGGAGGCCACAAAAATGGGTTTCATATTTTTTCTATTTCTAATATTGACTGTGTGCCTTCAATGACCTACGACTTTGATTAAATTTGGTGGTCGCATCGATACCTTAGAAAACGGCCCGTGACCACGGAAAAGAGAGTGAGCGCGACTCGAACCGGCCAGTTCTCGATCGGCGGTTTTCGGGCGGAAAGAAACCGAATTTCGAGCCGCAAATCCTGTTCTGGGTATTTGGGCTCTCATATGTCACGCACAACTAAAAACCTCGGCGAGCATAAATACCCTGTCAGTGTCCCTTTAAGTACTTCCGGTTTCGACCGGACAATCCCTTTAAGCTAAATAAAATGACACGATCTTATTAGTATGTGCTTTGATAATTTGAATGTTTAGAAAGTGCGCGTCTGCTTGAAACGAGTGCTAAAACAAAACAAAAATATTAAAGTTTCCTTCTCTTTTCAGGCAGTGCGGCAGACTCTCAGGACGATGTCATAACTGCGATCATCTTTCCTGCAACGCGAAGTTATCTCTGGAAGGATGATCGCTTGTGATATCAGTTCGACAAAACAGAATACAATAAAATTTATTTCACCGTATTCTGACAGGAAGAGTTCTTTGTACAAAGATAAGCAAACGGCTTACAAGTAGGTTTTTGTGTTTTCGGTGAATACCAATAAACCCCGAAACTTGACCCTCGAGCCGGTTTTATCAAAATCGGAGAAAACCTAAAAACAACTAATTGGAGCTTTCCTTCACCAAAAAAAAAACCCAAGTTTCCCGGTGAAAAAAAAAAATCTTCAACCACCATGCTATTTTGTGTTTCCCTTGAACACAGCCACACTGAACTGTCCCGGGAGGCTACCTTTCACTGGCAGCTACCAGTCACTG
>JAZHYW010058987.1:0-18146 GCA_037355805.1 Ixodes ricinus | reverse complement strand
TTATATATATATATATATATATACATAATAAATCATCCGATGTTGACATTCTCTCCTGGTTTAAACAGCGACAACAACATCTTATTAGGGGTTTTATATCCGTCAAAAATTCATAGGAAAAGGCTCTCAACTTTTTGAGGCTTCTTACTACGTCTGATGTAAAAATAGACGAAACTAAGATCGTCCTCGAAAGCCCGAATGGATGAATCTATCGTCTTTCCGTCTTTGGAAAGGGATCAAAGGATGTTTCGAGCGGAGGTAAAACCAACGAACCATATATTTGAGATTCCTAAGCATATCATATCTGCGGTAGAAGTTCTCCCTGCAGGGCGAGACTTTCCACTTTATAACATTTCGAGGTTTCGTAAGCACGCGAAGTCAAAGGACAGCGGAAGGCGACGAGCGCATGCTAGAAATGGAGCTTCTCTTGCAGATGTTATGCTGCATCAAACTATAGTCTGCGTTTGCATGAAAGCGATCGTAATGCTAAAGTCAAAGCCAAATTTGTTGTTAGATCTTCAGCGGACATCATGAGGTAAGACTGCCAGAGTTTTTGGTGACATTGTTACACGCTGTAGATGAGGAATTTTGTTAGTGCGGTGGTACTGTTAGCCTATGTTTAAAGACCAAGCTGCAGGACCGTCTTCTGCAGGTTGGTATGCAGTCCGGTTCCCAGTTTCCTTCTTTCCGGTTTCTTTCGCACTCTCCTCTCCTGCTCTTCCCACGTGAGCGGATCTCTGAGCCATTCCCCACAGAGAGGAGGAGGAGGGTCTTTCTCTTTCTCGAACGGAAGAGAGGAATGGAGGAGTGTTTCCCCGTTTCTGGCTGCTCGTCGGCCTTTGGCGTGCATCACACGGTATAGTGAATCTACGACCGCACGCCGGTACAATGCTAATCCAGATGAAAACGGGCAGTGGTGGGGATTGAACCCAGATTCCTGGGCGTGGACTAGCGCATCAAATTGAGATTTCACGACATTGGTTCCCCATGCAATAATGTCTCACGGCGACGCAAGATTCTTTTTGAAAAAAAGAAAAAAAGGAAGGAAAGTTTGAATTTGGTGCGTTTGATAGGTCCCCTCTTGATTCGGTCGCATTCTTGTAAACTGAGCCACAAATATAATTCCAGAGCTCACAAACGCAGTAGTCACGTTACAAAGCAGTCGGCAACGCGCGCGATAAAATTTTACACTCGTATTCAACTCAAGAACCATAACAAAAAAGTCCGTCTCCACGTTGAACGTGACTAATTTTCACCCTTCATTTGTTGAATTAAGATATATGTAGGTTCATCTTAGATTAGCTTTGCTGTTTTGCCGATACATACTCATTTCAAACGCCAAAAGCATTGTCTTTTTCTTTTTTTCTCTGACAGCCCAATTTTATTTGAACTACTTCTCGCAACAAATGAGTAACGAGGCAAAACTTCCTTTTTTTTATGCGTCAACAAGTATAGTTGGACGTGGCTGCGTTTGGCTGTGCATTCCTCGCTTTTAGAAGCGGGAAGCCCGCATCGTAAAACTGTTTCAACTGTCCGTTGAGCAGCTGCCTTTCTGTGAACGGTCTATGCATCGGTTGCTTACCAGTTACAATTTCCGGCGAAGATGAGATGAAGAAGGCCTCGGACAATTTCAACCGAAGGTCGCTCTCCGGGACGAGAAAGAGCGCGCGATCAATATGAGCGGGAATCTGACCTTTCTCCTTTTTTTCTTCTTCTTCTTTTACTTTAACCAGCGATTTATTAACCTTCGGGTCAGCGGGTTCGATCGGTGACGCGATAAATTCTTGCCGACGCCAATTAGATTTTACCAGGAAGGGCGGAACAGAATCCGGCGGGCGACGAGTCTCGCCCTTCCGCAAATTTCGCGCTGATCGCGATATCGGACGCCGTTTGTCAATGTCCCCTTCGTTTTAACATGATCATCACACGCGTTTTATCGCGCACCTTGTCTGCCGGAGGTGAGAAACGCGCTCGTTGGCTTCTTTGTTTTTATCAAAGAGAAGAACGTTTAACAAACGACACTGCTTTCGCATCTAGCATCGCTTGTACACAATAATGCTCTTCCGACGCTGGTTGGCAAGGCTCAGGCGGGCTCTTGATAGAACATAATACGCTAAAATAATTTTATACTTTTAAAAATACTTGGCAAAGTAACCTTCAAATATACGGCATGAAAGTTCGTCTGTTCCTTGCGCTACCTTGTGCGTTTGTTTACCGCCAAATACGCCCACGTGCTTTTGTTTACCCCCTACCCCAACCAATGACGACATGGGCTTGGCTTCCCCGTCATCGCGCATTCCCGACGTGTTCGCTCTGTTGACCTTTGCCGTTCCCATGCGCCAAAGACGCATTTTGACAGACTTACAGGCCGCAGGGCTTAAAGTCTGGGGGGTCTCAGGGGTCTCGGACCCCCACTGATTTTAAAGGATGGTCTGAGACCCTCCTTCACAGCCCCAGCATTAGTGAAATCAAAATCATATCTTGCAATCAAATGGCTCGTTTTCAGGAATGTGACATTTGGAGATTAGATATTTGAGGGTTACAGAGTACAGCGTGTGTATAGACCTTTTCATCTCAGTAGTTGCCTCACCGGCGGATAGAGGGCGCTGACGCACTCGGCGCCATTAGGTTGCTTCAATTTGGTTGGTTCCGGTTTCAACGTGAACGCGGCTATGTTGCTGTTTTACGTTGTTTTTGCTCAATTTTGTAATTAGATTATTTTACTTGTAGCACACAACGAATGAAACAGTGGTTTTGAGCCACTTTGAGGACTACAAGGTGTTTTTGAGTCTAAATTGTGGGCTTTTTTACCAACTCCTTTGATGTATCTGACTATGGTTGGTTGCGAAACGCCTGACTGATGTACAGGGAAGATTACCATCGTCTACGGCCGTACCCGATGACACCAGTTTTCAGAAAAACAAACTAATAAAGAGACTAACACGTGAATGGTAAGAAGCATATCGACAGCTTGATTAGCAATGTGCTGGATCGGCCAGAACAGATAAGCTCGCGAGTTTACTACTCACTGTTTGGTTTTCGTGGGCACCCAACCTTTAGTGAACTTCGCAGACTAAAAACGTATCGTGTAATGACGGAGATAATTGTTATAAACAAGTAATATCGTCTCAGCCTCTTTTTTTTTTCTAGGGAGTATTTGAGCATGTTTTGACAGGCTGAGTAGGAAATTTCTTAAATTATCAACCCTGCTAAAGTACTCATAAGCAGCATTTCGCTCTATTGGATCTGGGAAATAAATTATTTTTATATCAACATTTGATTTTTCAAGATGTGATAAAAGTGACAAGCCCGTGAAATTAAATCTGGCATTTGTCTTCCGTAAAATTGGTCAAATAAAATTAAAGGGCACAGGAGGAGAAATACCTCGGAAAGTTTGGCTGAATTCTAGCGATAGGCACCACTTCACGGACCTATGTGAACAAATATTTATTTGTTTGAACATATTCGCTTTGTAAATTTTGGCGTCGCCAGCCACCAAAAGTAAGCCTCTATTCGCCATCGACAACCCTGGACTCAAATGATTGTTATGCAGACGGCTCTTTTATTTTTTTCGGCGTCAAATATTGTGGAAACCAGATATTAATAAAAATTAAAACAACTTACGCAAAAAACAAAAAACAAACAAATCGGTATTATTACGCATGCGCCGAAGGCAAACCGCGTTTTGGATTTGCAAATAGAAAGGACGTTATTTCTTTTTGCACACTATTCTAAAACTTGCTACTGTTAAGTGTCTGTGGCAGATTCTTACGCAGGAAGTCTCAACCTTTGTGTTAAAATAATTTAAGTGGATGGCACTGGTTATCTAAATATAATCAATAAATCACTTAAATGACTGTCTAAATGGGAGCGAGCACGGTATACAATTTCTTAAACTTCATAAGTAAACCGCCCAACCGAATGTTTACTTCGCAAAAAAAGATTGAGAACTTCATACACATGTAGGTGTGATATCATGAACAAACAAATCGCCCGATGTTGACGTACCGTTACTTCTAGCCTCAGATAAAATACAAGTTAAACATCCGTTGCCTATCTCCTCCGCGAGTTTTCTCACATAATCTAAAGAAACTGTTTTCGATATATTATGAATACAAAGAACGATCCTTTCAGGTCATACAGATAGTCTCCTTGCGCTGACTATTTTTGACGCCTTGCGATCCTAAATGCGCGATATAAATACACGCGCTTCTTACTGAGAATGTTCCGCCACTATTAGTAAACAAACCTCTCGTGATGTCTGAGTCGTCGAGCAAACGTATCGGACTACAGTTTCCGAAGTAAGGCAAGAAAGCGCGGTGAAAGGCGACGAGAAACAGGAATTATACACGCATCCGCCAAGGCGCGGAGGGGAGAGCGGAGCAGCAAGTTGAAGCAACCTAATGGCGGCCGCGTCACGTGATTCCAAGATGGCAGCGCCCATGCCGAGGAGGGTGAAAAGGTCTATAGAGTCAGCAGTGGGGTTTATGTTATGTGTCTCTAGTACATCTCGTCAGACCCCCGACCCCCCCCCCCTCTTGTAGGGACCCCCTCAACTTACGGGAGACTTTAAGCACTGACAGGCCGTATAGTTTTAGTTTACTCATCGTACTTTAAGCGTATAATTTTAGTATGTACACTATGTGGTTGCCATTAGCTGGCTAGGTCAACGCACGCACCAGGCAGCTAAAATACTTGGGTTGACTTGGGCGGGTTGATCAACAGCGTGTTTCTATCTCGTCAGCGATCGGTGTTGCTGGTTCGTCGGCCTAGTGACACTGGGCGTGGTAGTGAAATGCCGTTCCGTTTATGTGACCGGAGAGAATCCAGTGAATTTGGACGCGAAGGGCTAACCAAAGCACGCGGGCGTCGCCAAGATGTGGCAGTTTACACGCGTTTTGTTTGATACGGGGTTGAGCTGGTGCTGCGTGTACGAAATCTGTCCGCATTTATCGCGTCCCCCGTCACTATGTATGCCTTCAATGTACCGGCGATATGTTTCGATACTGTTGAACAATAATCCTAACTTTTGTACTTATACTGGCAGCTTATGAAACGCAGGGCGTGACTTAATTAATACGCTCACGCTTATTGCTCCGGGATTGGTTATCTGGTGCTCTTATCAGCTAACGCTGAAACCTGATTGACTCAGGAGCGATAATAGGATGCTCGCCAGGCATTTCTTATTCTGTCAGGTAGTAGCCTCCCCTATTGTTTACGTCGCCTGCATCTTTTACCGCTCAGTTTGGTAGCGTCTGTTTGTTCTAACTTTAAAACGTTAAAAAAAATCTTCATTTTTGCGTGTTTCCTTTAGCTAGCAGCCTCAGTGACTTCTATTTTAAAACAAATCTGAATTGCAAATGTTTGAACATTTCTGGCTACGTAGAGCTTCCGTTCGAAACAATAACAAGTCTACTCGCTCCGTAGGCGCATAAACCCGCATTCCACAAACCAAGGAAAGGGCGATCTCTAAGCAAAATCTCCAAGGCTTGTTTCTGTTTCCGCGGGGACCGTTGTCCCTCCCAAATATATACGAAACCTGGATTCCAGTTTCTCCGAAACTTCTTTATGATACAGTTTACTTATACGATACCCTTGAATCAGAAACACAAATGATACGAACTTACGCAGAATTTACGTTAAAAACAAAATCATCTCCCATACCCCCAAAAAAGAGAGGGTCCAACAACATTCCTAAACTGTTTTGAACACGCGTACATGCCATGCTGTATAAACCAAAAGTTGCGATGCCCCAAAACACACAATAAAACATTCGATTACGTAGAGTTCTTTTTTTCTACTTCTTCATCTTTCTTTTACTTTATTGTTCAGCGAATAAAGGCGAACTCGAGGCTGTCTTGTATTCGCAAAAGGCCCTAAAACAACGGATCTACAAAGGAATGTTTTCCACTCTTTTTTTTTTTTTTCTGACGGAAAAACAAATACGAAACAACGACAAAGATAAAATACCAGGCGACGCGCGATTAACTTTTACTTTTTCCCACTTTTTTGTTTGTTCTCGTCATGAACCAACATGCCAGCTCGTGTCCGATTTATTTGAAACACATTCCTGAATGCCACCCAGAGAGTTCTCTCTCTCTCTCTCTCCCCCCCCCCTTTTTTTCCACTTCTGCGTATCCGCGTACGCTTAGGAATGCACAATGACAGCACTCCAGCAAGCCCCCCCCCCCTCCCTCCCCCTTTCCGAACCCCCTCCTTTCCCCCTCAATAACTACGGACGCGTCCTGGGCCGCACACAAATAGAGAGAGCGATACCTTCAGCCTGACTGGAACGAAAGCGTGTGCAGTGTACACGCGTGACAAAACAGGCGGCCGGCCCGGCAGCGGAAACGCGCATAGCAAAACAACAAGCTCCCGATATGCCAGTACAAGTTCAAAACTGCGCCGTACATTTCAGCGTGACCGGGGGTCTGAACCGAAAACCAGCCGATTGCGCGACCACCCCGAGCTTTCGCGTGCATACTCCAACTCCGTTTCACCGTATACGATGAACCGCGGAGAGCGCTACAAGCTATCCAAGCCAATCCAACGCCAGTGTGAGTATCAGGTGATCGTCGGAACGCGTCGCCACTCGATACGGTGACCGCGCTGGATTGGCTGGAAATGATCGCAGAGTCCACCGCGCTCCATCGTAAATTAACAAACACGAAGTATCGATACACGAACGAGAAAAGAAATCGACCGAGAGCGGGCGATTCCGCGCGAAGCTTGTTATTGGCTTTTCTCTCTGCGGGGAAGCAGCGTCTGCGGTGGTGGTGGTGGTGGCTTTTCGAATGCCATTCATTTGGAGAGAAACGGAAACGAATGAGGAGGAAGTCGCAGCCTCGATCGTTTTGTCTGCGCTCGCGATATAAAGGATTAAGGGCGCAGCTGGAAAACGAGGATGGAACGCTGCACACAAGAACGTTATCGGTTGGTAATTTAGACATTTGCAGTCACGTACAGGATAAGAACGGCAAGAAGGACCTTGAGTTGTCCCGCCTCCAGCACGACCTTCGTCAGTGCTTCGTAGCTTCGCGAGCCTCGAGCGTGGACACGAAGTCGAAGCACGACGGAAAGCAGCGATCGGGCGCTGGAAGCCGGACATTCCAAAGAGATTCCCATTCATTCTCATCTTCTAAATGGGGACCTCACTGCGGGAGCCTCTGAAGCGTGCTTTTAAGCGCGCGGCCGGATGATACCGTGACCGCGGGGCGCGCGCTCAAAAGCATGCTTCGAAGGCTCCGGTCGTGAGGAACGCAGAACACGGTTAGGCTGCGTTATCGTCGACGCCGTTTGAGGTTCGCAGCGGGAAAGTTTGACCAGTGGTCCTATTTTGGTCGAGGTGAAAGCGAGAGCGTTCTTGGCTGCTGATTGGACGTGGCGCCAGTGCTTGAGCGTAATCGATCAATGAGACATTCTTGACCCGTTCCCGAGTGTTCACAATCGCGCAATATTTTGGTGAGAACGTCTCGCCAACATACAAATAGCGAGATTGACCTCGGGGCCTTTGATGTGCTTGTTCTTAGCACTCCCTGATTCACCGGTCGATGTCAGCATGTGTATACGGCAGCAGAACAACTCGAGATTCGCAAACGAAGTGCGAGTTTTTTCAATAGCTTCCAGCGTGAGATAGCAGACGATCACAATATCTACCCACGACCGATCTCACTTCGCTGGTTCCCCGCAGATGACTAACTTTTTTTACCGGTCTGTTGGCAGACGCCGTACGCTGTTTTGTTGTTAATTTTCCGCCTGCGAATAGGCCTCCTACGTTGCCCAGGGGCGCTGCAAAAGGGACTCGTAAGGACTTGTTTTGGATAACACAAACTTCAGCGTCTCAAACTGTTACATATGTAGAAGCGTGCCAGCTCTGGTGCGGAACGCGATATCACGAGCAAAAGTACAAAGAAACAACAAAATTCGAATACTTTTGTTGATAAGATGCGGGATGCTCTTTACGAACTTCAAACCAGTCACCCCAGAGCAGTCTTTTTTCTATTTGGTGATTTTAACTTTCCAAGCATCAACTGGTCCTCACTCACGGTGACAAACAAAAGTGCCATAAATGAATTAAAAAAATTTCTTGATCTCACGCTCAAATTCACCCTCGCTCAAGTAGTTAGTCCTCCAACAAGACTCGAAAATACGCTTGACCTCGTCTTTCCACTACTCCCGAGTATATTCAAAACATTATTCATTCACCAGGACTAAGCGACCATCAACTCTTAAGCATGACTACGTCATTACCTATTATTCGGAAAATGCCAACTCAAAAATTCATTAAAGATTACAATAAAAGAGATTTTGAATCCTTCAATAATGAACTACAAACTTTTTACACAAACTTCAGCAGGAACTTTTATTCGGATATGTTGAAGAAAACTGGAACCTTTTTCGAAATAAAATAAACAGTCTCATCAACATTTTTATACCAACTGTCCTTATTAAATCCGACGGGAACCACCCCTGGTTTGATAAGACACTAAAAATACTACGAAACAAAAAGAAACGTATGTATCGCAAAGCCAAGCGCATTGGTCACGTTCAAGACTGGAACACACACAGTCAACTTTCAAAGAAATATGCAAAAAATATTAAACGGGCTAAGAAAAGTTTTTATCTTCCGACATGCCTTCCATTCTTCGTTCTAACCCAACCCGATTCTGGCAACTCCTGTCACCCAAATATCACTCCCAATCTCTGTCGCTGACGGACAGCAATAAAGATCCCATCGTTCAGAGCGAAAGCGTGACAGCCTTAAACGACTTTTTCATTTCTGTCTTCACGGACGGAGGCCTTGGCGAAGTAGCACCTCCCCGCTCATTGTCTAGTGCCATCATGCCACCTATTGTTATGTCATCTGCTGGAATAAGTGCCTTAATTGACAAAATAAAACTATCATCATCTGCTGGCATGGATAACATCAGCACCAAAATCCTTAAAAGCACCAATATCGTTGCAAGTAAGTATCTATCACTAATTTTCTCCCAATCACTCTCAGATCGCCAAAATCCAAAAGACTGGAAAATTCGGAAAATCATCCCCGTCTATAAAAGTGGTGATCGATCACTTGTATCTAATTATCGCCCCATTTCTTTAACAAGAGTTCCTTCGAAACTATTAGATCATATAATCAGCTCGAACATAATAAGTCACCTTATCTCGATTAATTTTTTCTACCCACACCAGCACGGTTTCCGTAAGGTCTCGTGCGAAACCCAACTTGCAGAGTTTACTCATGACCTACTTGTTAACGTGAATAATAACTACCAAACAGATGTAATATTTCTCGACTTCGCGAAGGCCTTCGACCGTGTTCCGCATCGTCATCTACTTACCAAGCTTTCAGTTCTTGGTATTGATTTGACTATCATCGCTTGGATTCAGGATTTTCTCACCTCAAGAGTTCAGTTCACATCGGCTAATAATCACAAATCACCTCATAATACAGTAGCATCAGGAGTTCCCCAGGGTGCAGGACTCTCCCCACTACTATTCTTAATATACATAAACGACCTTCCTCATGACATCCTTTCAAAAATTAAGGCTATTCGCCGATGATTGCGTGATATATCGCCCACTCACAAATGATTCAGATCATCTCATATTGCAGGCCGACCTAACACAAATTAATACCTGGTGTGAACAATGGCTTATGCCTCTCAACTTGGACAAGTGTAAAGTAGTTTCGTTTACCCGGAGAAAATCTACAGATACGTATTTATATTCACTCGGCGGCACCTCAATTAATACATCATCTTCTTATAAATACTTAGGAGCAAATTTAACCTCATCGCTTTCTTGGGTACTACATGTTGATAATATAGCTGAAGTATCACACACACTTGGATACCTGAAACGTAATTTAAAGTCCGCGCCCAGTCACCTTAAAAAACTTGCATACATAACATTCGTTCGACCAAACCTTGAATATGCATCATCCATCTGGCACCCTTTTCAAGCTTACCTCTCTGATAACCTGGAACGCATACTAAAGCCGCGCAGCCCGATTCATCGCATCAGCTTATACTCATGACATCAGTGTGACCCAACTTAAAGAAACTCTTGAACTACCTCTACTCCAGTCGTAGATTGAATTCTCGGTTATATTTCTTGCATAAATTCTACTATAACTATCCATACTCCCATACCACCTCTTTGCTCCTCCTGACAGAGTATCATCACGCCTTAATCACAGTAATGCATCAAGCGTATTGCAGGCAAAACGCTTGCATTCAACACTTCCCTTTTTCCCTCATGCAATAGCCATGTGAACCCCCTTCCCGACGACATTGTATATTACTGACCCAATAAGGTTCGCCAGGAAATCTCTTTACACAACCACTAATCATTCCCGACTAAACCATATCAGTACTTTGTGTTCTTTACTATTGTTATTTTGACTCTCTCCTTTTCCTATTTTTGTTGTTTTCAAGTGTCAAAGTGTATTTTAGGTTCTCGTCTACTCCCCCTTATGTAATGCCCCACCCGGGCCCTTAAGGATCAATAAAATGGAATGAAATGAAAATTCGAACGCCGTCGATGCACAGTTCAAAGCTAAGACGCTGAACGTGACCTAAAGACGCCGTTTCACACTTTTAAAAGTGAAAATAGAAAACTTTCAGCCTTTCCACTCTGGTGAAGAAGGAAGACCAGCGAGCCTGTACTATGATGGGAATGAAGCAATGGCCGGCTGTAAGTCGGCAAGCAAGAGTGGAAAGGCTCGAAAGGTTTGCCGCCGTCGTTTATAGATGCCGGTAGCTGCCCAGAGTTTTGTGTCATCCTTTGTTTGATGTCGGACACGATACTGGGGAAACTAGCCCTAACAGTTCCGCTGTAAAATAAAAGCGTCGGAACCGCCGGTTCTCACCGCCCAGAGATACGAGACGGATACGCTAGCGGTGGTGGCATGAATCAGGCACTTGCGATTGTCTCGTGGCGTTGAATCTAGCCGATTTAGGAAGTCCAAAGGTGTTTTTCGTTCTTCTTCACCGCACAGAAATAAAAAAATAAAAAGCTAATTGTCAACGCGCCATAAGTAGTGCGAGGCCCAATCAGGTGAGTTTGTACTACCCAAAACGAGGGCGCCACAGTATATGTTCAAAGCTTCAGCGCTGGAGGCCCATGGCGCTCCGTGGCAAACGAACCGCCTTCTTCGCTCGCGTTAGCAGACGAACCGTCCACGAACGCTAGTTTCTCTCGCTCCGCTAGAGGCAAAATTAGATCTCGCTCTCGCGGTGACCGAAATCGGAACTGCAGAGAAGCGTGGCAGGTAGCGTAAACACCTCGAGTCAATATTTTGTTTTGTTTTGTTTCAAACTGAGGCAGATCGGAGCTACCTCAGTTTGCAACAAATTCAAACTGAGGAAAGAAACTGAGGGAGAGGAAACGAGAGCGCGCGGTGACGTCAGATCGCCGAGCATGACCAGGACCGAGCATGACACCAGAACGCCGACCATGACCAGAACCGATGGTGGCTCAATCTGGCGCGTGTTTAAAGCGTCTAACCAGGTTGGTTGATGGCGGTTTAATGGCGCCGCTAGCTTCCATGTCTATAACGTTTATACCAGGAAGGCCGAAATTAAATTACGTGGTGTGTTTTGCTGTCTTTCTATACACCAACTCATGTTTACAAACAAACCGGAGCTGCCGGAGCGCCCCTAGCGGACGCCACCGGCGCCGCGCATGCGCGATGGGGGTGTGGGCAACAAGCTCGCCGTCGCCCATAAACAAACCATTGGAATGCGATGTTGTCGGCGTCGGTGTGAGTCCCCCTGCCCTTTTTCGCGTTCGAATTGTTGATTGTACGTCTTCCTGGCGATGTCTGACTACTTGAGCGGCGTCAGCGGAATTACCGAGGCTCGTTACACCGCAAAACTTCGCGTGAATAATGTGACATGTGGCGATTCATTCCGCGTGGACGCCGCAGTATGTACGCTAAAGCCTGATTCGCATGACGAGATTTCGCTCGCAATTTTCAGTCGCGATGCCGCTCGGGCTGCAAAAGCGTGAATCGGGCTGCAAAAGCGTGAACCGTAGCCGAGATGGTCCACGTCGATACTGAAAATCGCAAGCAGAATCTGACCAAGTGAATTAGGCCTAACAAGTCGGTGATGGTCACTGGTAACAATGATCAACGTATCCTTTTATCTACTGTTTACATCGAGCATCCTTACCAACCTTCGAACTTAGGTCTTTTGAGGCCTGCACTTACTTCTTATCGCAAGAACCGGGCCAACATTTGGTCTACGGGCCGGCGTCGAGCAGACGACAAAACGTTTGAAAGAGCAGACGACAGTTCGAACGATCAGGCGGCCGTTTGAACTTGAAGACGCACTGAACGTAGTCCGCAGGTGGTCCGCACAACTTGACGGTTTTCTGGCGTTCACGTTGGAACAAAACAAATAAATCTGATGACCACAAGTATCCGTGAATTCAACCCAAAGTGCTTCCCGCACAAGCAATCGTTGTCCGACGGCGTCTGCTTTTCCCTTTTCACGGCACATATCCAGATTCTCGGACGAATCGAGCACGTGAAAACTGACCTTCAAACCTTTCTCGACTCTTTTGGTACGGCCCCAGTCGCGGCGTTTTGACGAGGAGGCAGGCTTTTTGTCTGGTTCCCTTCAAAACAACGCAGGAATACACGTCTGGCATGGGGACTTCTGCCCACAGCCCCAGACCGGAAGTGCGACCGACGCGCCACCACCGCGCCGTGACGTAACAGAGATGAGTTCGTGTATAAAGGATGTCGAAACAGAATGCAGAAAAAGCCGTGTTTCCCTAGAATTCACGTGGCACATGCCATATCCGCAGAACCGCTCCGTTATATATATATATATATATATATATATATATATATATTTTTTTTTCTCGAGGGGGGAGGGGGGAAGGGGATCGGGAGAAAGTTTCTGTTCGTTTTTGCTTGCTTTCTTGGACAGAGCTTCAGAGCGTGCCCATCACATGGGTCCGGACATTCGCTCACAGGCTTCTGCTGACTGCCTCGTCGTCAAGGCCTCCACTCTTGTTTTAGGTCCCAAATCTCCCGTAAACAAGAAAAAGGAAGAGACGACAGCCAGGAGGCGAGTGGGATAGCCGTTCTGTTTCCGTGGTTCGAGTTTAAACTGAAAACAGACGCGCACGCCACAAATTCACGGCATATGCCGTGCATTTCAACACAGCTATACTGCTAGCCTAAAGGATACCTCACATAAATGCATATGTCTAACCCGCAGTAGCCTAAAAGGCCGCTAGAAAAACAGACATGCGTAAGAGTCTACCGACTCTGCGTTTTTTGCCAGCATGTGCACAGCTCAAAGAAAACTAAGGTGACAGATAAAGTAAAAACTGATGCTCTGAAATTTGATCTCAATGCACTTATATTTAAAGACAATTAATAATATGTTAAGGATTTGACGTATATTTTACTGTCATTTTGTATGCGTAGCTTCCTTCTGCCTTCGTGGGGCCTAGAATATTGCTAAATGAAAAATATTTTTGTACAGAATTTAGAGGCGATCACCTGGGTGCACTAATAGATATGGTTTCAGCCAAGCATCGCTCACTTCTCTCTTAAAGGAAATAAAATAAAATAAACAATAACGCGTTTTTTTTTGTTAGGCTGTTTCAAATGACGCCAATTACGTTTGTGGACAGATAATCAGGCCATTCGATTTTTGTTTTTCACATGCCCGCTTCAATATAGCTGAGACTCATACTCTCTAATTTCAAAGAGAACAAAAGGAACGTTTATGTCGAACCCTCGCCACCCCATTTAAAGAACAAAAATGACGTCTAGAATGAAATACAGAATTCAGAATGCTTCCCATGCCAACAAGCCTCTGTACTTGTCTTCTAATAGTTTATGTACATCGTTTTCGTAGGAAGGGTGAATTGAAAGTGCTTGTAAGTAACGATAAACGCCATAAACAAAGGAAAAAATAAAAAAGCTCCTCCATAGATGCATTTATTTATTTAACATTGCCTCAACGTAATACATCGAAGAGGGAAGTATGCGTTCAGGAAACTTCTACAAAGCGCACATGATAGTAAAGCATTCTGAAACAAAACAATATCTGTCATCAGCTGGTACGATGGTACTGTGCAGCCCGAAACAATAAATGCTTCCAGCATGCAAACTTTTACTCTCGGAATCAAAGAGCGAGGGAAAGGAGCCACAACATATTTCCGGGACTTTGGAGTTTCCGGTGCGTCGTAAACCACGTAAACGACGCCGAGGAACGGAGGGATTATTTTTTTTTATTCGCCGTCAAATTCTAACTGCATTCGACAAGTTTACAAGAGCGATAAAACTCGCGCAGCAGCTCGTAAAAAGCGCTTTCAAATGAGACTGCTCGAGGGACCCACCACCACGAGGAGGAGCACGCCTTCTTGCAACGCGTTTTCGGAACTCTGCGAGGTATGGCACTTCCAGCGGCAGCGACTCAACAGGCGTTGCCTGATGCGCCGATCGAAGAGAGGGAAACTCCACGAACACGAGGCTGTCGATACCTGCAGCGCCGATGACGCGTTTTATTTCTTTCTTGCGGCATCGAGTGCAGTTGGAAGGCTGTACGACTCTGATCATCGGTACGCTCGAAACAACAAGGTATACAGGTTAAACAACTCTGTCGTTCGTTTGGTTTCCTTGCCGGTATCATCACACTGATGATCTCCATTTGAAGAGAAAAAAATATATAAATCTTTACTGAGGTTTTAGTTAGTTTTATGTAGTTCACTCATCACACCTGTCTTGAACGTCGAGCTGTACTCAGTCAGGGAGGCTGCGGTAATCAATTTTGTTTTAATGAACTTAAATGAAAACATTTATTATTGAGATCGTGATATTCGCAATCTATTTTGTATAAAGTGTCAAATGAACAAATATTAAGGTAACAATAATATTATCGAAGAATGAACATGTACAGGAGGCATTATGTCACAATCGATGGGCCGTTCCCAATGGGAAGCGTTTTCCTTTTTCTCTCGAGTGATAACATAGTGGGACCATAACAGAGGCACACTTTTAAGTACGCGAGCCAATATGACCACGACTGCCTATATACGCCCATAATGTTTGTATACGATCAGCATTTCGCAGTAAGTGGACATGCCCATACGTACTACGGGTGATCAATATGTTTTGCCTCCTAGCTAGACTGTGCCTTTCTTATCCAGCGATGGAATTGAAAGAGTGGCATGCAAATCAAAGTATGGAATGTCCTCTTCTCAAAAGCACATGTAGCTTTTTCACTATTGGGGAGGAGGAGCGACCGTGACGCCCCAAGCGGTTAACTTTAGAACTACACGGATGGGGACAACAAATACAATGACTCAGCGCTCGGCCGACATAACCGAACGCGGCGTCAGCGTTCGGCTGGAGTTCGTGTTCTCCGGTGAGGGGGAGGAGGGGGCTCTTTTGTTTCCACTCCGGCCTGCATGAACAATGCAGCATGCACGATCCCAGCTCAGCACAAAAGCCGAAGTGGGTCAAGCTCGCATTCTCTGAGGATAGATCCGGCACTTAACGTCGCTTCGTCGATTGTTAGTATTTTTTACGTTAAACTGTGCCCCGCGCTCTATTGTAGAAGATGACGTGGACATGCCCATAAGGCCCGTGGCCATGCGCACAGGCCTTGTGTTGAGTAAACACCGACTGTGGGGAAAACAAACGGGTTTGAGCGCCCCCTATAGTTCGATCTCCTGCCCAATAGTTCCCCACCGGTGGCGACGCACCATTCCGCTACCGGTGCACTAAACTCTCCGCATGCGTCGTAACATCTCCGCGTGCCGTCGTAGATGATTGAGGGCGGCTGTTGACGAGACCAATGCCGAGCTGGAGGAGCTGCAGTTCCAAGGTGTTTTGCCTCATTTCACCTTACAGCCCGGGCCCTAGCGACATCTGACTTTTGGCTGTTTTCCAGATGAAGAAACATTTGGAAGGGTACACCGTTTCCGTCCAACGACGAGGTCTACCGATGCACAGCGCCGCTGGTGTCGACAGCAGCTGCCCTCATTCATCTACGACGGCATGCGCATGAGTACAACGGTAGCAGGGAAGTGCGTCGCCACCGGTGGAACCAATATTAAAAAGTTACCTGCCTCCTGGGAAGGAGGATGACACCATACCTTCAATAGAAGGTAACATCTTTCTATTCCATCACTTAATAAAAAAAGTGACAGCCTAGGAGAGCAAAACTTACTGATCACCCCCACGTATAGTAACAAACCAAAGACCACACAGAGACCGAGGTGTGGAAGGGCAATTATTACACTGCAATCCGGACGATAATTCCACCATCACATCTCTCTCTCTCTCTCTCTCTCTCTCTCTCCACACACACAGGTGTCTAAATACGGGCATGCCACTCGGAGAGCAAATAATACCCACATTGTAGGCGCCGTTTGCTCTGCACGCCCAGCAACGACCACAACAAACCAGTCGAAAGAAACAAATCAAACAAACGCGCGTCTCCGAGTCCTAATGCTGTCATTAGCCAGGATGCAGCCCGAAACATAATTACAACCCTCCTCGCACAAACCGGCGGCGCAACACTCCGGCCTCTCGGACACGGCCCCGAGAGCTGGAACAACACTGACTGCGCTAAAGACCGGTCTTTGGCTATCTACAGCGCAGTCGGCTTCATCGCCGCCGTCATGAGCCAGTTCGCCGAGCCGTAAAGCGCAACGACGAATCCTGAAGCTCCTAGATATGAGAGAAGAAACGCCGGAAACCATGCAGAGCATGCGCAACTGAATGGCGGACGTCCACGTGCAAGGTCCATCGGTCGTGCGTTGCGCTGCCGAGTAAAGAGATGAACCATGCAGAAAGGTGGAGGCGCTTGCAGATGATGAACGCTGTCGGTCTCGACCTCCACTGAGGTAGCATGCTGACAGCAAGCCGTCTGCACTCTTCGCAGGAGTCGCGATGACGATCAGAACGCCGCCGAGCTCTGATTTGGCTTCGATTGAAAGGACAGTTGCGGCAGAGCTCAACGCTGGATGGCACGGAGGTCTACCCACTAGTTTTTTTTTTTCTGTTCAATCAGCCAATCAGAGCTCGGCGTCGTTCTGACGTCACCGCAACTGCCGCGCTAGAAGCAGACGACCTGCTCTCCGCACGACCGAGCCGCCGCTGGACACACTCTCGAGTCTAGGGCACCAACCTCTCCGAGACACCACGGAGGAGAAGAAGGCGCGGGGCGGCAATAGCGCGCGACGAAATGGAGAAAGCCACCAAGGCAAACTGACGTTTTTGCCGCCAGCAGCTCTGCTGCACGCGACACCTCGTACCCGCAGCGTGGCACGGAACGCTTGGCGCTACCAGCTACCAGCGTTCGATTGTCATCTGCCACAAAGGTCGGGGGGCTGTGCACGCTGACGGGCCTCTCAACTTCCTTTTCTTGTAGCTTGTTTTTCTCTGCTTTTTCCTATATATATATACGAGCTGGTGGCCGCCAGTCATCCACTCAGTGCTTGTCCTAACGCGACGCCCTTCTCCTTCTTCAGGCGATCTCCTGAAGGACGTGTATTTCGAGGAACACGTCGGCGGGCTAAATCGCATTCGAAAGCGGGAACAATGGGCAGGAGAGTTCCATTGCTGTTTGCGCGTAGAGATGGTCGTCGTCGCGACAAAAATTGGCGACGCGCGCGAGCGAGGCTTTTCGGACGGGACATGGAAGGGTGACGCTCATTGTAAATGCGCGCTTCATTCCTCCTTGCATTCTTTTCGCTTGCGTTTTTTTTTATATCTTTTTTATTCTGTATGCGTCGAAACAGAAAGCGACACCATGTCATTTAAGGGTAGACCGTTCATCCCATATTTCTTTTTTTCTTTTTTTTTTTTTACTGTTCTCTACACCAACATTTGCTCGCTAGATTCATTTTGCAGTTTTGCTTCTGCAGTCCCGAATGCGAGAGTAACGGGAAACCCAATAACTCAGTGATTATATTCAATAGTAGAACGCTAGCTTCGTATGCAAACAAAACTACCCCAATAAGGACCCTAATCATGCTAGTTCCATGCAGAGCGCGTCTAACGCGGAATATATTACCTGCTTCTAAACCCGTGAGCTGGGTGGGAGGAAAACTTTATGAATAGGAAACGCAATGCAGTATCCAACTCACATCGGCAAAAAAAAAAA
>JAZHYW010058985.1:0-35857 GCA_037355805.1 Ixodes ricinus | reverse complement strand
AGTTAATGAAAACCATCATACGCTTGTTTAGCACGCAACCGGAGGCCTCAGCTACTGCACAGCCATATGTATACTACTTGTGTACATCATAATTGACGAACGATGGCTGCAAGTTGACCGTTACAGTGAACCCAATACAGCAGATGAGTGTATTGCTATTGCCAGATGCGTAGTCAAAAATCTGCTAAATCGACAAAGCTGTCATAAACATTAAAAAAAATATTATGAGGTAGTACCGAAAAAAAAAGGAAACGGGCGAAAACCTTTACCGTTGATCTTTGTCAGTATCTTTCGAAAGGTTGCTGGATTACTCTTGCTAAAACAAATTTTAAAATGTTAAAAAAGAAGTTCTATTTTTGTTATCGTTTTTATCCGTTCTTTAAAATTTACGGAAATTTTACATCCATGTTTTGAAGGCGGGCTAGAGAGCTTCGTTAAGTGCGCTTCCCACCAAGCACAGGCGCTCTAAGGGGAAGCGACATTCGCGGAGCGAACGTTTTTCTGGGAGCGAGTTTGGTGCAGTCATCGCTACTTCTGCGAAGCGCAGCATGCTGGGCAAATCGTGCGAGCATGCCTTCTTTCATCTCGCCTGCTTTTTTTTAGGTCACAAAACGATGAATAGCGTCACCCAATTTCTTTACGTTCTTAGGTGGACACTGTTGTTAACGCAATCAAGCAATCGGCGTTTTTTTTTTTGCTAAAATAAAAAATAAAGTCTTTTTTTGTTTGTTTTAGTTTTTGGTGTAGTGGAAAGTGATCATGTGGTGCACAAACATAAGCGGTAAAATTCGATGTCCTCCGGTTTCCTTTCGAGGTAAAATGCGAAGAAGCTCCCTTGTCATGTTTGCTCTGCCAGTGTTGCGCAGTGTAGTCCCAATAATCATTAGCTGGAGCAAATGCTAACATGGCTGGCATACTTTTGGTCTTTTTTCTGTGTGCTCGGACGTGCTTTTGTGTAACTGTCGAGTTACTTGTCTTCTTTCCATACAGTCACATCTTCGGTTCACTTAAATATAGCCGAGTGTGATTTAGCTTTAGTATTTTTTTCATTAAAATTAACTATTGTGCTTTAGTTAAGTGGGACTGTGACTCTAGCTAGCACTCTCAATTACACACGCGCACACCCCTGGATTTAATTCCTGCGATAGCTGAGTGCTGCGGCTTGTAGCTTCTCGTTCTGCCGCTCCCTCAGCGCACCTTTGTGCTCCTGTGAAACGACATCTCCTGAGCGGAATGGTGCTCGCTTCGTCCGAGGCTATGAGGTACAAGTATTGTGCTTGGAACGCGTCTCCGATTGGCGTCCTTACCGCGTCCAAAAAAGTGGTCCCTTGATTTCTGCCCGATGACGTCATACAAGTGTCACGCTGTCGACGGCCGCGATCCTAGGCGGCGTCACTGCAGCGATGGTGGACGTGGCAGACGCCTGTTCTGCTGCAGGCCGCTCCGCGTGCTTGACAGTCCACGGAAGCTTGGGCAGCCTGGAGTTGGGGCGCCGCGACGACAGCGACACTCGCGTTCGCTCGTGCTTTTCGACAGCATTTCCACGACCAACCGCCAGGATCGCGACATCCGACAGCGTGACACTCCGGCTTTTGTGACGTCACTTGTTGCCACTTCGGGACCACTTTTGATGCATGGGCGGAATGGGACGCCAAAAACACCAGTTTTGAGGGACCGTTTTGCACACCCGATATGGTACGATGGGCCCTCCGGTATGGACTGCGCCATAGCCTTCTATGTACAAAAAAGCCTGGCACGATCGCCGCGAGAAACGGCCGCCGAAATGGAAAAAAGTGGAGCTGCAGACAACGGATGAGGAAGGGAAGGAGCCACGTGACTGCAGCGCCCCGTTGCGGCTGAGACGACGGAGAAACACACTTCTTTCCAGGCCAACAAAGTGTGTTTCGGCTCTTCGCCGCCTTCGAAAAGCTATGTGCGCTGACGTCCAGGAGTTCTCTGAGAAATGGCTCTTTGATGCTCCCGTGCTACCGGATCCTCAGGCTCTAAATGTGCCGACCGGGCACCCTGTGGCTCCGTCGTCGAACTGCCAGGCTACATAGAGTATAGAGGAGGCTATGACTGGGCATATGGGCGTCTTCTGTGGTAGCCCCTTGCGCGGTTTGTACCGGAAGGTCCGCCGTACCGTATCGGATGTTGCAGAAACGGTTCCGTAAAATTCTCTATTAACTCTTCTGTCCCCATCCCGAACACTAGCATTTTGAAGTTCTTACCAATGTATCTTACCGTTCGGCATTAAAACGGCAATGATCGTCTAAAAAATCGCCAAAAACTACTCAAGGACACGAAAGTGGACGATACAGGGCGCTCTCACAGCTAACATTTTAATGAAAAAAAAAAAAAATATTCGTTTATATAGTCGTGGTATAATGCTCAGTTCCGCGTGTGTTAGCTGAGCGTAGCTCCGTTGAGCGAGCTTCCCATTTGATACCGTCGCACTGCGGTGAAGAGACATTTGCGGGGCGTACTGTAGGAAAAATGTTCCAGAACGTGGATAGATAAAAAAAAAAAAAGAAGTGTTGAGGCCGACTACTTGCTTCAAAAACGGGTAGTGAATACTTGGTACTCGTAAACTTTAGAAAGCTTGGGCCATGTAGATGTGTGGAGCTCACTCCTGCTGTTTAGGAAAGCTGTACTATGTATTTGAGCGCGTTGGTGGCTTTCTATTTGTTTGAATGCTTAGAAAAACTTGTAATCACTTTGAAAACACAATGAGCGTTCAACTGCCGATTTGTCATTTCCATTAGAATATGTTCATAGAAAAATATTGGGTTAAAGTGACAATTATATCTGTGAAGCGTTTTTTTTAAATTTGATGGAAAGGTTATCGTTTATTTGCAATCTTTGAACAAATAATTTGATTTAGGTACTCAACTAAATTATATTTAAACGTATACCACGTTGCATGTTATCGATTCCTCCAATTTTCAAGGTCCTAAATGTGCCATTCACTCGTCAATTCCCTTCGTCGGTCCACACCGGGTACGGAAAGCACGCTAATTGTAGGTGGCTGCCGTTATCTGGCTTTAAAAAGTCTGCTCGTGTCAAAAAGATTTGCAATACTATTCATGATACTTTCAACAAAGCTAAACAAACCACTTGTTGTTTTGGAATTGAGGAAACTCGAACTTCCTGGCAGTTATACCGATGCTACTTGATTGGGTGTGTTGGAACGAAACAAGAACATAAAGTACTCTCTGCAACAGGCCCAATCTATTGAGGCGTTTGCGGTGTGACTATATATGGAGGAATAAATAGAAGCCTTCAGACCGCACAGTGCCCTTTGGATTGTCCGACTTAGAGTGACGTACAGGAATGGTTTCACTGCGCGTTTGTTTCGAAGGTCGGACCGCTCTTCAGCGCAGCTCATGGATGGTATGACTTGGATTAATGACGTCACCGCGTACGTGCCTCGCATGGTTTTCTTTTTCCTTGCGCTGAAACGTTGTCCGTTTGCTTTGCTTCGAAGCAGGAGTCGATCGCGAGGTGCAAGGTTGCTGCTCAAACTTCTGTCAGCAACTGATTTTCCTCCTGGGGCTGATCAATCGAGAACATACCTTACTCCGCGAAAATCCAACGGCCTTGACGCCGACAGCATTTGCGTAGTTGGAACGGCTAGACGCGCTAAAGCCTCGGGGCTTTCCCCACTTTTAATGGACCTTTTCACATACCGACGGCACCAGGCGGTGGCTGCACGAACTAAAATCGAGGAAGGGACCTCACCCGCTACCAGTCGATAATCGGAGCTACGCTGCCAGTTTCTTCGTTCTCTGAGCAGCGGGGCGCTCTCAACGCCGCCGTCCAAGTGGGGCATCCGTGGCGTCCACTTAAACGTCGTGTTATTCTTTCCGTCCGCTTTCTTTTTTGCGTAACACAATTATATGTATGCTGCAATTACGTTTTCTACTCGCTGATCCACAGCCTCCTTCCGAATTTCCTCGATTTTTCGTGCAGACTTCCGCCGCCGGCATCGGGCGCTCGCGCGTGCGCAGGACGCTTCTCGGAAAAGGTCCATTGGGAGCGGTAGCTGGCAGTTAAATTTTAATTGGGGCGGTAGCGTGGGAACCCCTTCGAGACAGCGGAGGCAGGCGTCTCTGTTGTCTTGGCGAATCCGTATCCCAGTGCGTCGGCGGCAGCCGTGTCCCACGGTGCGAGGCGCACCAGGCGCACTTGTTGTCTCGGACGCGAGGCTTAAGTTGCCGTTTGGGGAGGACTTGGCGCTGTAGGTGAGCTGTCCAATCCAAATGAGCGGAGCAGAGTGTATTCTCCTAGTAAAGTGTTTGGGGAGACGTTACGTTGCGCTTGTCTCGTGCATTTCATCATATGTCGGTCTCAGCTATATATACTTCGTACAAACAACAACAGTAAAACCAGTTGCTGGTGTTTTTCTTTCGCTTGTAGTTCACAGCGGTTCCGTCGTTCCCAAAAGAGATCAAAAATGGGTTCTGCCAAGCAGTTTCGCCAGAAATGTTTTGCCTCGTTAATTCTTGGCGCGACCTTTGCTGTACTTGGGCATACTTATCTGGAACAAATACGAAGGCAATCGTGTTGGTCCTCACGCGTTTTAGGTGGTCCTTTTATCATCGTGCATTTGATCGATATTGATTGCCCAGCGCTGGTTGCGGTTACTCATTTCATTTTCCTGTATATGATGCGAGGTAAGTTAAAGAAGTTTGCCAAATACATCGACACCTAAATGCGATCAGGGGCGCCTATACTAAGCTAAGAAAGGGGTAGTCATCGTTCCTCGCATTTATAATAAACGTCAGCTCTCCCGAGACGTTTATCTCCCGTACGAAATGCAAGTGTCAAATCGATTGATTAGTGACTGACCGCCGCCGATTCGGTCGGACATGAGGGAACACGTACATGCTCAGTTGTATGTGCCGGTTAATTTTTAAAACTCGTCCATGCGCGAAGGATGGGCTGTGGTCGCGGCATGCCTCCCTGCGCCATCACAGCGACGATTTGCTGGTGCAGGCCGTGAGAATCCGTGGTGTTTGTGCCTGTCCAACACCAGCTAGATAAGAAGGCCAGGGTGCTGATTTGTCAGCGTCACCCTAAGGAGGCGAACGCGGATTGGACACGAGTGCAGACGTCAACGTTCGGCCGAGACTCGTGTCCTATCAGTGAGGACACGAGTCTGAGCCGCACGCTGACGCAGCCACTCTGCCCAATTCGCGTTCGCCTCACTTAGGGTGGCGTCGGAAACTACGGCCGCCTTATCTACGAATTTGTCTCGATTGCAGCTGTTTCTTGAGGGGCTTCCGATGTCAAGCGACGTAGCACGTTCAACATAACTTTTAAAAAAAATAATAAATACTAGCCGATCGTCAAATTTTCTTTTTGGCGCTCTTTCTATTTTTTTATATTTTTTTACACAATTTTTTACATTTTGTTTTTTTTTGCGCGCTTGACCACAGTTACCAATGGTGTATGTATACATTGCTCGACACTAAACACGATTTAGACTTTTTTTTTCACTTTATTTCGGAAGGATATTGACGGGCATCGGAAATTTATTACCTATAGTCGGTGACAGGTCAAGAACGAAGTGGACGCTCCTCCCACCCCTTTCCACATTAGAGGAGCGAACGGTGGAGAGCAGGTCGCCTCCTCTTCGGCGATCGCTCTGCTAAAATGGAAAGAGGCGGGAAGAGCGTCCACTTCGTTCTTGGCCTGTCACCGACTATAAGCTATTAGCCCCACTGAACACTTTCCACCACTGTACTAATATTAATAACAACACTTCCCTACAAAAAAAAAAAAAAAGAAGTTGGCAACGGTTTATTTGCGTTAGGTGTGTCGTGGTCTGTACGTTACGCGTTGTAGCATCGGATGCTTTTGCAACGTTAAACCTTCATCAATGAATCAATCAGTCACAAAGTTTTCGGGTTGAGAGATGGACGAATGGCGGTGATTGCTCGTATTTTCATTTGAAATATGAAAAAAAAAAACACGTAATGAGATTTAAAAAAAAAGAATAAATTTGAGTGTTCACGTGCCAAACGAACGAATGGCATGTGGCGGTTGCCATCGAAACAGTTTTCCTGTTTCTCTGAATCAAAATGCTGAGAGCCTGACACCAAATGTGGGAAAAGTGCTCATCCATGGCACTAGCCTAAGAGGTAAAATCTGGCTCCCGCCAATACCCCGTTCGAAATAATATGCGAAAGAGCGACGATGTTCCGTTCGTGCTAAAGGTGTCGCGTTGAAACGTGGTGGCGCCAGTGCGCAAATAGCTTCCAACCACTTCCGGCTCTCAACTAGACGGCGGGTTTCGCAGTATTTGCAAAATCAAATATACACGCTATATTCTGGAAATGGCCACTTAAAGCACTCTCAGACTTAATTCCCTCTTATGATAAAATAATGATAAGTAAAAAATTAGGAAATTTACGTGAACCGAAAGTTGTGCCGGGGCTACCCAAGAGATGGCGCCACTAAGTTTGTTGCCAAACAGAAAAAAAAAAAGAGGCGAATAGTAATTGAGTTTTTCCAGACGCGTTTCATGGCTTCCGCTTAACTGAAGTATGGAGCCAATCGAGCTTTCTGATTGGTCGCCTGTCGGCAAGCTTGAAAAGCCGAGAGAAAACAACACGTACGCAAGACGTTCGAGAGGGAGCTCTAAACAGCTGTGGGATATTATGACGGGTCGGAAGGTGTGATGGGCGTGTAGGTTTCCGCTAGGCCTTTGTATTTCAGCTGGCCCGTAATCGAGTCCTCAAGAGGAGAATGACAGTCTGTTTGTGCGCTGTCAGGTCTGACCGCCTCGATTCGATTGCACGGACCACCATTTTGAAGCTGGAATGCCCAGATTTAAGAGAGGGATCAACTGTAACCACGAGGAGCGTTTGCGATCTAATGGAGAATGCCTCTTGCGCAGATTTGTCGTAAGTGCGCATGCGTTGCGTTGTCGCGTGGCGAGGGGGAAAGCGGACGGCAAAGACAGTCGACGATTCCGTCACCCCTGATATCGCAAATGCGGCCCATAAACCACGTGATTCCGATCGAGCAACTGGAAAGACTCTGAAGTCTAGGCACTCTATTTGAAGCCATCGATTGCAGCGACGCGCTGCGGTTCTGAAAGGAAGTTGGAGAATTTCGGCATGGCCTCCGAGATTTCGGTATATCGGGGGGGGGGATGTTCGCTGGCTCCAGTGCAAGGGAAATCTTGGTTACGCGGCGGTGGATTCTCCCGTAGCAGGCCTCCGTCAAATTCTGATAGGGAATAGCGATAGGAAATTCGACTGTGAATCCGTGCGCCCACACTTTCTCGGAGCCACCGAGTCCGCTTGGCGGTGATGTGAATGTCATTTTCTCATCTTGTGCATTGCGGTTGCGTAAAAGCTGGTTCACACTGTTGCAACCGACGAGGACCGAGTCCGACAAACCCAGCTTTTTAGCCTCGCCTCTTGTGACGGCTTGCGACCATTGCTGCGCAGCAGCTATGGCGGTCGTCGTAGGTGGCTTAAAACCACGTTTTGTTGGACTCGGTCGTAGTCTTGTTTGTGCTAGTGGATACTTCCAGGCGGATCTGGGACACATCGCGGTAGAAGAGTGTATCATGCAATGGTTCTTTCCAGACGAACGGGATGCCAGCAGCGCATATCATGCGTTGTTGTTTTGTGTTTGTGTAATCTAGTAACCCATAAAGGCTGGTGCACTGCACATTGGCGTGGGAGTGCGATCGACTGCGTTGCGACCGCTTAGGACGAGTGAAGACACACTCGCGCCATCTCTCGGATAGCGCTGAAACGCAACGCGTGAATCAACCTTTCTGCCGTTTGAACGATGCGCGAGATTAGGAAGTTTCCTTTAGACCGAACGAAATGCGCTTTGCGAGTAAGGCACTTTTAAAGCCCTCTTCCCAGACGCTTCTGCGAGCAGGCATCAGTCAGCAGGACGAAGGGCGCTACGTTCGATAGAACCCACTAAGTAACTCTCTGTGCGTTCTTCGATGTACTGTTCATCGTGTTCCACCGGGGGAAAAAAAAAAAAACAACGTCAAAAGGTGTGTTTTACTTCATTACTGGGGTTCCGTGTTTTCAGTGAATGCCGAGCCCGTTTGATCAAAAACGTAAAAGGCCTCAAAATCCCGAATCGAAAATGTCCTTAAAAAAAAAAAAAAAAAAAAAAACTTTAGCTCGACGGGAAGCAGTGTTGCACACGTCCGTCCAAAACGGGGAACGAGAGTTCGTTCCTTCTGAATGTTGAAACGAGTTCCCGTTACCGGTACCATTGGTTCCAAAGGAACTCGTTTCCGTTACACTTCTGAGGTTGGAACGCGTCGTGACTTTAACGTTACGTTTTGCGTGTTTTAATGAAACATTGCGCCGGCTAATCCGTGGATAAAATTAAGCGAGCGAGTGAAAATAGCCACATCGAAGCAGGCGTCGTGTCGCCCCGATCCCATTGGTTTCTGGTTCTTTGTTTTCGACTCTCTCTCTCGGACACTTCCCTTAGCCCTTGAAGTCGGAGGTGGAAATAGTCGATAATGAAAAGCCTAAAATGCGTACTAAATTCGCGTAAAATTGCAGAAGTACAGGCAAAGGAATAGGAAGGCATTTCCTCCTGCCGTTCCCCACGAGCGTTACGAGTTCTTGTTCCAGTTCTACCGATGCAAGATGGCAACGTTCATCGTTCCTTCTGTGGGACCGCGTTCCTCAATCCCACGCACTTTCTCTGGAGCTTGAGGAATGGAATCCCATGGCCGTGTTTTGTTTTTTCTTGGACGTGAGCCCAAATAAGCACCAACTTTTGTCCGGCACCGAAAGTTGACTCCGAAAAATACCGATTCTGCGGACGGGAATAAACCCCGGAAAAACAGCCCCGAATCTATAGAGAAAAATCAACTGTTCGAAAACACGGCACCCTGTACATTATTGCTTCCCAAATACCGAGTCGGCCATTTTGGTGACGCGTCCATTCATGTTCTCGAAGTTGCGTGAGCGATGACCGCGATCCATTAGACTTCTCTATCAACGGGGACGGTGCGTCCTTCGCCGAGGTGCCCGCATTTGGCGAAGGGTCCAGTGCAGGAATCCGTGGGGCGAGATTTTCCATTGTTCGGGGAGGTGCTGCTGTGGGCCGTGTGGGAATCATTGGTCGGGGCCGGTCTGCCCCAGTCACCCCTAAACTCCGTTCGCCGCCAAGCTGACAGTGGGCTGGGAGCTACCTGTTCGCCCGTCCAATCAATCGCCTCCCTTTTGTCACCTGACCCCGCCTTCTGCACGTGGGTATACGGTGTGTGGTGGACTCGGTCACGGGACGACTCGAGTACCCAGCTTCCACTGTGCTGCCAGCTTATGGTTGAACGGAGTGTAGTAAAGGTCGCAGCGGAGCGGAAGGTTGCGTGCATGCCCGACCAATCAGCCGTCGACCTCGTGACACGTGACCTCGTTGTCTCGCGTCTACGCGCGCGAACAACGCTGTGAAGTGAACGTGTAGCTGCGTATCGATTCGTCAGCTCTGCAAGTAGCTTCCACCGCTCCCTCAGCTAAGGGGTGAACGGATTTTGTTTATCGCGCGGGGACGACGAGGGGTTGACTCTCCCCATTCCGGCGGTAAAAGGAAGAAAAAAGAAGAAAAAAGGCGGGGAGCGTCGAGGACAAAGCTCGTCCGGCCGTTGGCGTCGCCGGGAGAAAACCTGTTCCCCCGGGGGATAGACGTCGTTGACCGTTCCTCTCAAAGAACGGGGACGGCCATGGGAATTGAAGCAGTGGCCGGGGGGACAGGTGGGATCGGGCCCCGCACAGGGTGCCTGCCCTGGATGGTGGCGGCGATCACAGATGCGGCAACGTCTGGACCTCACGCGCAACTTTATTGACCCATTCGAAACTTGACCGAAACAAAGTCTGGTGCTCATAATTATTGTATTCTAATGTTACCAACGGAAAAATATATATATATTTTGCCTGTCATCGATTTTATATTTAAAACAACCATTGACAAATGTTCAAGTCCTTGATCGCTCAGCGCACGTTTCAAGGGCGGCTATACCGTAAGGGCCCCTTTAAACACAAACAACATGGTTCTTGTCACGATATTGTTGTTTTCGTGTGATACTTCTCAGCAAAACTAAATAGCTACACGAGTGTTTAAGGGAGTCAAATTGACCATTGAATGAATGTTAATGAATGTTAACAGAGCGGTTTATTTATTAAGGCACTATACATCCCTTCAAGCTACATTACATTCTCGCAGAAGTAAAAACGCCAAGTAAATATATATATATATATTTTTAGGTGAACAGGCTAACGCATACCATGAATCATGAATGGACGTCGTGTTTGCCGTGTAATGAACGAGAACAAAAGTTTTGTACTCACTCCAAACTAGAACGTTCGCCCTAACTGTGTCGCACAATGTACAGTATATATGCAACGCAGGCAGCTGCTGAACACTCCTCGGAGCTTTGTCATTCTCTTAGCGTGCCGGCATCGGCGGCGAAACTCACCACCGAAGTTGAGACTTCGCATGCAACGCCTTATCTTGGATGAATGGATGTTGATGGCTGGGGGTACCCTTCGTAACGGGCGGTAGATTGCGCCACCTAGCTCAAGCCTAAAAGTCTTGATGGTGTTTGGTTTATGCTTGCCGCTTTAGCTCGGCAAGGAAGACGGAAACAACTGACGATCACGTCTTGAGACTAGCTGCGTCCCGTCTGTCCACTCCTAATTATGGTAATTGGGTTGTGTGTACATCTTCAGACAGCGGAAAGTTGGTCAACCCCAGTGGGTGCCTAGTGTCTTCGCAGTAGTCTTTAACGTGCATCACGCAGTAGTTACACGACCACACGCCGACGCGATGCTCATCCAGACCGAAACTGGCAGGGGGGAGAAGGGGGGGGGGGGGAGTTGAAACCAGGATCTGTGGGTTCCTTGGGGATCCCTAATTATAGTAAACTGCCCAAAACCGATGTGCCCATGCCCCACCTGCGGCCCGTTGGTGATTGCCGCGGAATTGACGGCACCTAGCGGCTAGAGTAGAAAACTCATAGCGTCAGGTTCGCTGCGCGCCAGTTTTCTTGAGCGAATCGGATATTGTCACGAATAAGTAAATTAACTCGATTAATAAGACTTCAAATGAACGTTTAATGCGGCGAACCTGTGCCGAGAAACACAAAGCAACAAAGACCCCATATGCATACTTTGACGGCGACGGAAGGTCGACTGCCTCAAGCAGCCATGCGAAGCTACATTTTGTGAGAAGTTTTCGAGCACGAACGAAGAACAAGATTCTCGAGTCATTTGGAATCTTCCAGTCATGCAGATAAAAGAAAGATAAAAAGGACGAGCGCTGGCGGGGATCAAACCTCAGTCAGCGACGTGTGGGAGTCGAGCTGCAGATGTAACTCGGGGCCTGTACGCGCGCCTCTCGCGGCGGCGTCGCGCGTACTCATCGTGCAGCGACCTCGGCAGTCGCAGCTCGACTGCAGTGGTACACCGGTGGGTGTTGCAAGGTCGACATGCCTGCTTGGGATACCACATTGGCGGAAGCGCGGGAACAGCGTGATCGGCGGCCGAGCTCTACCGCTCTCCCTACGCTGACTCAAAAGTGGTCGCGCGCGGCGCTGTTCGCTGTGCCATTGGTAACGGCCAGTGGAGTAGCCAGGAATTTTTCGGGGGTGGGGCTGAAGCCTTCGCCTGGCTACGCCCCTGGTAACGGCTCGGACGCAGGGTGCCCATTCGCTCGCGGCAATGTTCACAGCGCCTGATGGTCTACGGACGAAGCCGTGAAAGTAGGCTCAAGAGCACGTGACGACAATAACAAATGCTGTGGGAGTTGGGTATGTCCAGCCTCGTTGACAGATGCACAGAGATAAAGTTCTTGCGAGTTCTACGTCGTAGTTGACTAATCGACTTGGGCACGGAGTCGTACGGTTTAGAAGCTCGTTTTAGCGAACGCCGTTTTACCGACCCCGGTTTATCAGATGCCTTTATAGAGAAGCCAGTTTCGAGAAAATGGTGATGAGCCTCCTTTTAGCGACTTAGGCCGCCGCGAAGCGGCGTGTACAGGTAAATCAGGTGAGTTAACATTTTTGTAATGAGCTGCCGGAGACTGCCGCCGCGAAGCGCGCAGGTACAACGGGGGGCGTAACTTAACTGCCGCTATCACCTTACACCCTTTTGTCCCATATAGTACACCCCAAAACTTTAAATCAACGTATAGCGCCCTATAGTCGCACAGACGGCCCCAAATTTTACGAGGGGCTTGATAACGGTTAGATATAACTTATTAAATAGCTAAAGGGCGTATCAAAGACCACAAAAGAAAACACTGAGGTTTTGCAGTAGAGCCACGAAAATCCCGATTATGTTTTTTGTAGTCAGTAAAACGTACATTAGCTATTTTAATAAGTTGTACCACACGGCTATCAAGCCCCTCGAAAAATTTCGAGCCGTCTGTTCGACTATAGTGCGCTGTACGTCGAATTGAAGTTTGGGGGTGTATTATATGGGACAAAGGGTGTAATAATACACCCTTTTTTCTGAGAGTGCGGAGTATTTACGCGAGAAGTAGGAAAGCCTTTTTTTAAAAAAGCGTCCCCTTTTCGATAAACGGCGTTTCTCTAAACTGAGGCTCTGTTTTGTCTAAACCGTGCTTCGTTAAAACGTACTTCTCTCAAACGTACTTCGATGAAATAGCATTCTCTAAACAACCCGCCGGGCTATACTCTGTTTCACCTTATGATGTACCGCAGGGAAAGGCTACAAGCGCGAGCTCCTTGCTCTGGGCCACATCTCGGCGGCACAAGCTCTCGTGACTTAAGAGCAGCTGCCAACGCTATGAGCTCGCGCTTCTGGCCTTCCGCTGCGGTACAACATAAGGTGAAACGGAGTATGAGTTGTTGCATGGTGCCCAGAAAACTTGCAAGCGCGAACAGAGACGAACACGAAGAAGAAGCGCTTCAGCCACCTTAGATCGCTGTAGCAGAGGTCGTTCTGGTTTTGGAGCCCCTAGCTCTGATCGAGACGCGGCGCATTCGGGGATATTGTGGCGACGAGCACACGGCGTTGTTGCCGACGTTACTGGGTTGGCGGGCTTCCCGTCGAAAGTGTGGCCACGGCCCTCGGTGTTGCGCTTCCATGCAATCTGCGCAGCAAGGTCGCCAGTCTGCGGTCGTTCGGTGATTAATCGAAACAAGGCCGCGATTGTTTCTCTCTTCTTTTCTTTTTCTATTTTCTTTTTCTGTACTATTTTGGGAGACGAACATCATTCGCTTCGAACAGAATGCGCGTGCGCCGGTGTGTGTGTGTTTGGCGCGTCTCGGTGGAAACGATCGCTCAGTGGGCATTTTGTTTTTGTTGTTTCTTGTCCGTCACTCGATGCGGAGTGCAATAAATCTAGGGACACGTTGGTGCGACATATTTTTGCCATTACGGCAGTCGTTTTATCAGGCGGAACCGAAGTCAACGACAATGTCGGAGAACTCTCCCTAAATTGAGTCGTCGTCCTTCCTATTGTCGAAGCAGAAAGCTAATTGACTCGAAATGTCTAGCTACTGGAGCAGCAGCGTTAACGTATCTTTCGACCGCGCCGCGGATATACTCGAAGGACGTTTAAGTATGCAAAACTGTGGTCCGATTTTGTGAAAACGTTTTACGCAAAGGTCACGCTATATACAGGGCAGTGTTACATATTGTCACTAACAGCGGCATATCACCTAACGACAATTTTTGAAGTTTGGACCGCCATTTTTGTGGCTTGTTGCGCAACCGCCATTTACCTTCCAGTCTTTCGCGTGCGAACACGAGTAGGAGACAGGCTTCACGATCTCATGATGAGAATGCTAAGATTTGGGGCGGCTTACTCGATATGAACCACGTCCGTCCATTGACACTCTGCGAAAGGAATCATTGTCGAGGTTAGCACTCGAGCTCCTGGCGTTTCAGAGAGTTTTAACAGACGGTTCCGATGACCCCGATAACGATACGACGTATATACGAATGCGCCGCTCGAGTATCAGGTATCGTTATATCGGAACGATCGACTAAATCGCGGTGTCTCGGGCTTTCAGGGGAGGGTTTTCTTGCTTCGTTTCGGTAGTGTACTAAGATAGAGGGGTGTTAAGAACGGAAAACGCGTTACCTGCAAAAGGACAACAGCGACGCCACCTTCCGCGATCGCCTGGCAACAGCCATTGCCCGCTGCTACTGGTGAAATAAGCGCAGAACTGCGCACAAGAGCACTTTCATCGCTGCATATTCTCTGTGCTCGGCGATCATGCGTGCTGCTCCAGAATATTACCACCCAAAACACAGTTTTTGGTGTACGTGCTTATCGGGTTGGGCAAGGCCAATTTCCCACGCGCGAGAGCAGCGTCGCAGGCTGTCCTTTGAGTCTGCGCTCGGTCAGCTCACGACTCTGTTCTTCCCTAGTCACTCACAGAATGAGAGGGGCAGAGCGTTTCTTTCTGACGCCTTCCGGCTTGCGCTCTTTGCCCTCCGTCGTGCTTTGGCTGCACGTGCACGCGCTCCAAGCTCACGAGACGCCCGAATCCGAATAAAGACGCCACTCTGAGCGTTTGGCCCATCGCGAATGCCGACCGCAACGACGCTTTCGGACGAGCCCGTCGCCTGCAGTTTCGTGGAAGCGCGAACCCGCTGCATAACCAGTCTAAATTTGCAGCAGAGCGTGCAGGAACAAAAAAAAAAAAAAGAGCGCTTTTTGCCCGCTCAGGCGCGCGTTGACCGCTTTGGCAAGCGCGCTCCAGACGCACGCACGACCGCCGCAGATGGCAGTGGCCCAGGAGCCAGGTGACGATGCGGCGACGGTTGTGATTAGAAGCGCGCCTGACGTCAGTGTGTGCGTCCGGCAGAAGGTGAGAGGCTACTTGGAGCCGAGGACCGAATTAACCTTAGACTGCGGTGCCATCCAGGGACGCCGGGTTGCCTTCGTACGCACACACAATTATTTAGGGGCGACTAGCCATTTTGGTTTTGTTTGTTTTGACAAGCGCAGGCGCTTTTTGCGCGTAAATATGTCTGCACTTCCTATGATAAGTTTTGAGCAGTTCAAAAGCGTGGGCGCGCACGAATGCCAAATATACAGCATTGCCGGCGCGAAGAAAACCCGATGAAAGCTGTCAGGCACGCGCATTTCTTGGGGAAAAGGGGGGGATGGGGGGATTTAACGAATCGGATCAACGTCTAGACATTCGCCCCGTGCCACTCTTTCGAAACAGCACTTCTCACGGAACGTTATTGATTTCCATTTAGCGCAAAAGACTACCTTAATCGTTTAAGTAAAAAGAAAGAAAAGCGTAATAGTGTTAGATTATTATTATTATTTATTTATTTATTATTATTTATTTATTTATTTATTTTGGCAGGACATTTAAATCTATCCTAACTACTTCGACGGGCGGCGGAGGAACAACCAGGGATGGATGAGCTAGGGTGATGCGAGGGCGTGGCTTTCTTTCAGCTTTTTTCCTTCGAGATGCAAAACGATCGTTATCACTTTTCCAATTCACGAGAGGACGAGTTGAGAGTATATTAGGGAGTGTAAGTGGATCGTCCCGACAACTCAGCTCCAGCGACGGATTTCCGTACGCGTCGTACCTCGCAGCAAATGTACCGACTCTGTTCGCGAGCGAATGGAAGAGGCCGCCCTTGGCGGTGCGATACCGGGCTCGTAGCGCGCAGTCCACCGTCCTCCCTGGCCGGCCGTGTTGGCTCTGTCGGAGAGATGAATGGGAGCACGGGGAATAGAAAGGGGAAGGGGGGTAGAGGGGAGCAGCCGGCGGCATCGATCGGGCAACGCGGGCCCAAAGAGAGCGCCGCCCGGCCTTGAGGAGACGGCCCCTCGGGGTGGAAAGGGGCTAGCACCGCCGCCGCTGTTTGGGCAAAGCGGGCCCCGCTTCCGAGCTGCGGTGGAGAGCCGACGCCGACAGCGAGAGAGGACTGTACACCGACGCCGCCGCGTTGAGGAGCCGCTCGTTTTCCCGAACGGCGGGTTCGTACGCGATGCGGCCGGGACGCTCTGTTCCGTCCCACTTGGGCGGGTTGGTGCACGCGGTGGCCGTGCTTTCGCCGCCCTCTGCCCTGGTCGGGCCCTGGCTCCAGCAGCACGGATGCGTGGCTGCTCGCATCGCCCACCACCATCACCAGCAACAGCAGCAGCAGCATCACCAGTTTCAGCTCGGAGAGCGGTTCCGGTGAGCGCCCCTCCGAGATGCACGGCGCGCTGTTCTGTTTTTTTATCTCTTAGTAGATCGTTGCTAAGCTACCATACCGATACCCCATAACGTTACGATGCATGCGCTAAGGTGCCGGCGAAGTATCGGGTGTTTGAGATACTAGAACGATCCCAGTTTTGGTAGACCGTTCCGACATCTCCGATAACGATACCCGATGCATGCGCAAAGGCGCCGGCGCAGTATCGGGTGTCGTTATCGGGGTTATCGGAACGATCTACTGAAACTCCCCATTGACAGGGGGTGAGAAAGGACGAGTCTCTTTCCGATGCGCGCGGCCTCGTGCACGCGCTCGTTACGCGGTATGGAAGGTAGGAAGTTGGCGCTGGAGGCAGAACGAGTGAAGGACCTTCCTGACGTTCTCATCCTTTCAGTGAATACAGGGTGTTGTGTACCTGGTCATGACTGGGAATAGGTGTGTTGCACGGTGAAGAAGAGCCTCCAATCCCGAATGAAGCGGTCTTCGTTTTCTCCGTTCTCTTTAACTGGAAGCGTAGACGTAGCGGGAGTCTGGTCGACGCATTTGGGCTACAAGCAACGAAGCAACCCAACGCTTTATTTTTTTTCTTCTAGAGTTGAGAACGGTGCTTTCGTTTTTAGACGCAACCCCAGCGTCGCGAGAGTCGTCGTCCCATCTCTCTGGCGATGAAGGATGATGCCTGCGGGAGGCTGTTTTTTGTTTGTTTGTTTTGTTTTTGCTTCTCGGGGGTAACTTTCCCGCTCTCGTTTCTTTGCTCCTCTTTGTGTTGGATGTTAGTTATTCTTGAGACTTTCTCCCCCGTGCATGCAAGCTAGCGGCGGAAGCGTTATGCGTTTTTTGAGCGACGCGCGTCGACCATTCGGCGTTTTTGTGCAGTCTTCGTCGGAGAGTACAGTACGTGCGTTGCGGTGTGTTCGTGTGCGTTCGGCGCGGTTTTGTTTTTGTACGCCGGTCGTTGCCATAGGCAACGGAACTCCACGCCCGGGCACAAATGCTCCTCCCTTTCGCCCAATGATCAACAAAAGAAGAAGAAAAGCAAACGGGAGTTCGCGCTCTGCCGTTCGCAGCGGCCATTTCCTTTTTACGACGAACGGGCTTACCTGGGACGTGCGAGACATCATATCGCGCCGCTGGCCGTGATTCATTTTACGAGGCAGTTGTTCGGCGGTTCTCTCTGCACGTCTGGTCAGTGACACCACGAGATGGGCTACGGGGGCATCTTGCGGTGCGCGATTGGCGTGCCGTGGAAAGCGGGCCGGTCGGGAAGCAAAACTTCTGCCCGTGAGGGTTATTTTTGACCCGAGCACGAACCCGCTGCCTGCTTTGTGGCGTGTGAACCCCCGCTTCTGGTCGAGCTCTCGCTACAGCCTGGGCGTCTCTCTCGCTGTCGTTCTGCAGTGGCCGCCGTCTCTTTCTGGAGAAGTGTCCTAAGCGCCAATGGGGCACTGCATTGTAATACGCCTAGGATCGACGCGGATTTCCGAAGTTTTGTTTTGGTAAGAAAAAAAAAGATAAAGAAACGGAACAGGCTCTGCTTTCTTTTTCGATGGGATATCCCGCGTAGATCGAAGCAGGACGGTGCGGAGCTTGCTTGAAGGAGTCGGTTTTGTCGATCCGCCTCCCCTTTGGAGAGAGGAGGGGAGGCTTCCCTGTGAAGCAAGGCGTCCGATTTTTCTTTCTTCTTCCCCGGGTCTCCGCCGCGTTGTGTTGTGCCTGTATGGTGTAGTGCGGGGCGCGGCTAGGGGGCATCGTACGGCGACAGCTGCCGTGGGGCTGGCGGGCAGATGGGCGGCAGCCGCGGTGCTCGCGCTTCCCCCCGATGACGGTGCCTGCCCCGTCCAGCTGGTCTCCGGCGGAAGGAAGCGGCTGAGCGCGCAGGGGGCGCCTGCTGCTGCTAACGGGACGCCGTGGAGAGCCTGGATCCGAGAGAGGGGGCAACTCAAACCATGCAGAGCGATTGCGGTCCTCCTGGCCCGCTAATGCGCATGCGTTGCGTTGTCGGGTGGGGAGGAGGGAAGCGGGCGGAAAGGCAGAGACGCTCGCAGACGACGATCGCTTTCGACCTCTTCTATAGACCACTAGACCCCGATGGAGCAGTTGGGAACACCCTAATCTAGGCACACGGGACGCCGTTGAACCGGCGGCGTGCCGTACGCCCCTGCGTGCCTTTGCCCTCTGGGCGGCGCCGCGCTGTCGGCCGCCGCGAGCGGGCTTCGGTCTCACCGGCGTCTGACTCGTCGCGGCCGGCTTTCCCTATAGATCCGGCGGCTGCACGCGCGAGCAGCGATCGACCCCTTGGCCGACTGACTCATTGTAGTGGGGCGCTGGCAGGGTGAGAACGACAGGGCGTCTCCTTTGGACGCCCGAGCACGCGCTCGTCGCCCCTTTGCGTCGGGCTTTGGCAGCGCGTGCACGATTGAGGCTCTCCGAGACGCCGAGGCCTCATCGAAGGGTCTCCCTGTCGTTCTCGCCCCGCCAGCGTCGACTCGGTGGCTCCCCAGTGCTCCCCATCCATTTGCCTCAACCGATCCCCAAATTCTGTCTTGCTCACAGCTTCCCTGCCCTCAAACAACGCCCATCCCATGTCTCCTTGTACTCCCTGGTTTGGCGTTTTGCAATGTGCCCCCAAAGCCAGCCTACCTACTCCGCGCTCTTGTATTTCTAGTCTTGCATGCACTTCGGATTTCATGCATAGCACTGCGTTTTTAAAAGTCAAGCCAGGCACCATGACCCCTTTCCAAATCTCTCTCACCACCTCATACCTGTTGTAATTCCAAAGTGCTCTATTTTGCATTACAGCTGCATTTCTGTTGCCCTTACCTATTATATACTTTTCATGTTCACTGAAATATTCTGCACCATCGCATATCCATACTCCTAGATAAACTAGATACTCCTAGGCAAACAAGCCGGAGCGCCCTAGCGGACGCCACCGGCGCCGCGCATGCGTGATGGAGTCGCCGTCGCCCGCAAACAAATTGTTGATTCTATGTCTTCCTGGCAATGTCTGACTACTTTAGCGGCCTCAGCAATATTAACGAGGCTCGTTACACCGCAAAATTTCGCGTGAATAATGTGACCATACCTCGGCAAACCTCACTCATGGGGGCCTTCACTCACCCTCACTCACCCTCATCTTCACGGGTGAGGTGAGGGTGAGTGAGCTTCTGAACCAGGAAATTCATGAGTGTGAGGGTGAGTGAGGGCCGTGAGGACTGTGAGGGCCGTGAGGGCGGTGAGTGGCGTGAGGGCCATGAGTGCGTGAAAGATATGAGGGCGGTGAGTGCGTAAGGGGTGTGAAAGCCACGAGTGCCTGAGGGGCGTGAGGGCGGTGAGTGTGTGAGTGCGTGAGGGGTGTGAGGGCGGTGAGTGCGTGAGGCCCTCTTCAGACAGAGCAACTTCGTCAGCAATTTTGGTGTTGCTGGCGGGTTGTTCCCTAGCTTTCCCTAGATCGACACGAATTGCTGAGATCGGGACCGGCTCGAAACAAGCGAGCAACTCGGAGCAATAGACCGATCTCACAGCAAGTTCTATTAGGCCACCGCTGCCGCTGTGCATCGTGGGATCTGTAGTCTTTCTGCACGCTCGACAACCTCGCTGATGGTCTGCGCAAGCGGAGCACGAGGCGGCACGAACTGTCTCGTGCACTGGCGCCTGCCTCTTGTGAACTACACTTATGGCGGCGTCACGCATGCGTGGAAAAAAAATTGGGTTGTGTGTATGTTTATACAGCCTAGAACTTGGTCTGCCTCCAAGGGCGACGAGTCTCCCAGCTGTAGATGAGCAATTTAGCCAGTGCAGTACAACCGCTAGCCTGGGGTCTTTAACGTGCATCACGCAGTAGTGATACACGACCGCACGCCGGTACGATGCTCATCCAGATCGAAACGGGCAGGGGCGGGAATTGAGCCCAGTATCCTGGGTTCTGCAGCGCGAGCTTTCGCTCCATGTGCTCCGAGCTGGTGTGCGCTAAAGTCACTGGATCCTGGGAAAGTAGCGCCATTGCCTTCCCTACCTGCTAGCCGGACACAAACGGATACTAACATACAGACGACCCAAACCTCGCAAGGCGATTGGCTAATCGGTCTACGTTGCCATGGGAATCGCCATCTTGGTCCATTTAAATCTTCGAAGCTTCCAGGGGGTCGTTCTAAACCAGTCGCGCCAAGATCACCATGGAGCACCATCGTACTGGAAGCGTTCCTCGCCAATATAAGAGTCTTTGGCACTTTGTATGCGATCAACTTATTAATCATGGCCATCTCCATGGATCTCTTACAATTATATTGTTCTTCTAGCGTATTTCAAGACAGTAAACTTATTTTTCAGTGCCTCCAAGCACCGACACAACATCTGGTGGTGGTACGAAGGTGAACGCTTGTTTCGCCGGTGTGTGGTTAGCAAAATCTCGGTATACAAAAAACGACTCCATAAAGCTACCCGTCACCAGCGAATCTAGATCGGCTCACCAAGAACGGGGGGGTCAAGGAGAAATTGCTCATTTCACGGACCAAGATGGCGACCACACGGGGAGCTTGGCGTTACTTTCCCAGGATCCAGTGACTTCAGTGTGCGCTAGCCCACTCGGCCACCGATCCCCTTTTTTTTCCTTTTTTTTAGAGCAGATGTTTATTTACAGGTTAAAAACATAAGTAGCAAGAATGAAGAAAATGAGGTATATACATATGTTAGAGCAGAAAAAAGAACGTTACATAAGTTAGACATTGCATTAAATGACCCAGGTGCAAAGTAAATCAGTTAAAGGTTACAACATTGTTAAAGAGTTCAGCAAACTCGGCTCTGGATGTAGATTACACTCGAAGATCTTAAAAATATATTAGAGTGCGGCACGTGCGAGGGCGACGGATAGTCTTCCTGAAGCATAAAAATTTAGTGCTACCTTCTGACCTTTCACCAGAGCGTCTCTCAGATCTTTTTCTATTTCAACTGGTTCTAAAGTTCTAATAGTCCAGTTCAATTTGTTAGCAAAGTGTCGCCATGCAGGTTTAGGGTTCAGTGTGCACTCTGTCATGTCTACTCTTGACCGCCATAGCGCATGTAGGCCTAAAACCATGATTATCTCAGTCAGATCAGTCAGCGTCCTTTGGTCGTGCCGCCGTAGGAATTTCAAAGTACACCAACTAATCTGCAAGTCCAGATCAAAGAAAGACTGTAGTTCGGCCCAAAATATTTCTGCATTGGAACAAAAAATAAACACATGCTCGAGCGTTTCTTCTTTACCACATAAATCACAATTGTGTGACCACGGCACGAAGAAACCCTTGGCCTGCTGCCACACTTTGACGGGAAGCACTTCCGTGTGGAACTTGAAAAAGAAGTCTTTCGATGATGTGGCGACGGGCAAACATTTTAGACGATGAAATACGTCATTGTCGGTTGGCAGGTTTGTCAAGGGTCTGTAAAGGGGAGGAGGAATCATCGCGGAGACTGTAGCCCAATACAGTTGCTTACGGTTGGTCTTCAGAAGAAAGTCCCACGAAAAAATGTTTTGCAGCAGGCGGATTGACTGAGCGATCTCTTTGTAAAAGAAAAGCACTCGAGAAAAGGGTGTAGGCGTAGCAGTGGTGACTTGCCATGTCAAAAGTTGCGACGCACCGAGGTGGTGAAATGCAGACAGTATGAAGGGGTCTTGCTGATCCCGGAAGAAGAGGAAACGATGAATGACGAGCTTTAGGCCGACATTGATGAGACCTAAGCCTCCTTTAGCAAGACTTAAAAGAGGTTTTGACGTCGCATTCGCTCCATGGACGATTTCCATATAAATACAGCCCAGGAACGCTGAACTTTGTCTGCCGTGGTAGTAGAGAATGGCATCACTTGCGCAGAATAGAGGATGGCTGGATATGATATGGCGTTGCACAGGTAGCTTCTTGTAAAAAAGAGACGTGCCGGGATTTCCATGGAAACAGCTTCGCTCCTTGTGCTCCGATGCGCTTCTTCCATAAGGACGCCGCACATTCACGAAGGTCTAAGTTGGTCCCCAAGTAGGTCGTAACTGATTCTGACCACTGAATATCCATAAACTTAGAAGGTTTGGTTCCCCAGTCTCCAAGCCAGGCACCGCATGACTTTTTCGATTCAAAGAAGAACCGGAGTATTTGCTATAGCTCTCTACAAGTTCTAGAGCAATCTGCACTTCTTTCTTGGATGAACATACAAAGGTAATGTCATCGGCATATGCCAGAAACTTCAGGACGTGCTCGGAAAACTGGAATCCAGCGATCGAAGTATTGTGAAGTACAGTGCGACAGAGTGGTTCTAAATATAAAGAAAACAGGAGGGGCGAAAGCGGGCAGCCCTGCCGTACTGATCTGCGCACAAAAATAGAGGTTCCTACAATCCCATTGATGACGAGTTTCATCGTGATGTCCGTGTAAATTATCGAAATCCATTTCTCAATGTAATCTCCCAGTTCACAGTGTCGTATCAGGGAAAATAGAAACTTCCGGTCGACTCTGTCGAATGCTTTACTTAGGTCTAGCTGAAGCGCAGCTAAGTGTGCATAACCTTGTTCTGCAGCTTCGCACATGATGCGCATCCGGTGAAGGTTGTGTGTGATAGAACGACCTTTGAAGCCGTAGCTCTGGTGGTCTCCAACGATGTGACGAAGTCCTATCTCAAGTCGTCGTGCCAGTATTCTTGTAAGAATTTTATAATCGGTACAAAGTAAGCTGATGGGACGAAAATCGGATACTTCTGGTGCTCCCTCATTAGGGGCTTTCTTGGGTATTAATACTACGTGACTTTTTCTCATTGACGGTGACAGCGATCCCCTCATGCGTGGAACGCTTAGTGAGATCGGTCTATTTGAAGACGTTGAGGCGGCTGCATCCAAACAGGGACGCGATATTTTCACGTGATACCTCGTGCCGGTGATGATGACAACAAAAGACTTGGTTCTGGTTTGAAATTGATCGTTTTTGGAAATAAACTGTTTTAGAAAGATGCATTAATATTCTCAACTAGATTTAAATGCATAAAAACACGTTTATAGCGCGTAATTGTGTGTCTAAATAGTGCAAGAAAAATAAAATTTCATTATGATGATGGCAAATCGCAGCAATTGGTTTTTGAGTGTGAACGCGGGCGGCCCGTGTTGCTGGTGTTGCAGAGTTCGTTTCTGGGCGAAATCGCCCCGTTTGAAGCGGGCCTGAGTGGCGTGAGGGCCATGAGTGCGTGAGGGCGTGAGGGGTATGAGTGCGTGAGGGCGGTGAGGGGCGTGAGGGCCGTGAGGGGCGGTGAGTGCGTGAGGGCTATGAGTGCGTGAGGGCTATGAGTGCGTGAGGGGCGTGAAAGCGGTGAGAGCGTGAAAGGCGTGAGGGCCATGACGGGCGTGAGGGTGGCATGAGTGCGTGAGGGCGGTGAGGGCGCGTGAGGGCCGTGAGGGCGGTGAGTGCGTGAGGGCTATGAGTGCGTGAGGGCTATGAGTGCGTGAGGGAGCGTGAAGGCGGTGAGAGCGTGAAAGGCGTGAGGGGCCATGACGGGCGTGAGGGGTATGAGTGCGTGAGGGGGCGTGAGGGCCATGAGTGCGTGAGGGGCGTGAGGGCCATGAGTGCGTGAGGGGGTGTGGGGGGTGAGTGAAGGGCTGAAGGTGAGTGTGACTGTGAGGATGAGGGTGAGTGAGTAGCTGTGAGGGTGAGTGAGGGGCTTAGGTGAGTGTGGCTGTGAGGGTGAGGGTGAGTGAGGGTGACTTAGTATGCCGACCTCTGAATGTGACATGCGGCGATTCACTCCGTGTGGACGCCGCTGCAGAATAGACGCTAAAGCCTGATTTGCATGATGAGATTCTGCTCGCTATTTTCATTCATGACGTCACTCGGGCTGCAAAAGCATGAACCGTAGCTGAGATGGTCGACGCTTATTTCTTGGTCTATTCGTGTTCAGTGGTGCATTATCACATCAGACACACCAATCTCTTGTGGAAAAAGAGATTGGTGTGTCTGATGAGGTAATGCTCTATTGAACACGAATAGACCAAGAAATGAGCGTCGAAATTTCGTTGTAGTATTTCTTTAAAGGCCGGTTCAGACACTTGCGTTCGAGTGCGTTTGACTGCGTTGCGGCGAGAACCGAAAGCGAGTCACCGGCACATCTGTGCTTCGTATGATTATGAAGCGTGGAATCCAATTCAGGGAATCTTCTTGGCACGCGATATAAGCAGCAGGGATGTCCTGGTGTCTCGCTGCCGCAACGCAGTCAAACCGCAACTGTGTGAACCGGGCTTAAGGGGTACTCCGGCGATTTTTTGAGCTACCTTAACTAACTATATTTTCTGACTCCCCGGCCTTTACCCTTTTCGGTATGCTATTTAGTATCGCGAAATTCATAATAGTTATTGCGAAATCGGCAAATGAAAATGATGCAAAAACCAACATTCAAATATACCCGCACTTTTCAGTGCCGTGACGTCAGTGGCGGGCAGGCTTGCCAGTCGAGCAAACAGTCTAAACAATAGAATATGCGAATCATTTGTTCCGTGCAGGTGCGGGGGTACTGGAGCGAGCTTCCAAAGCATTCATTTGACACCATGAAACGGCTTCCAATCAGTTGGGAACAAATTCTACAGTCCTAAGAGTGAACCCATGCCTTCCACTGACGTCACTTTTTCGTTGTTGCCAGTAGAGATTTTCAGTTTGAAAAACACGGTGAGGACCAAAATTGTAAATTCAATAACTTCGCGAAAAAATAATATTTTGACCTAATATTTGGGATTCTATTTTAGCGATGTTGTTTGGCGAGTTTAGCAAAATTTCAAGCAAATCGGGGACCATGAAGAAATCGCCGGAGTACCCCTTTAAAGGGGGTATTCACACGAGGAGAAATCGCGGGGATTTCTCCACGCACGCGCATCATGCGACGAAAACGTTAGGCTTTGCGATGTGCAAAAGCCTCGCGTTTTTGTCTCGTGATGATCGCGCGCGGGGAGAAATCCCCGGGATTTCCGCACGCTGCGCGCATCACGAGATGAAAACGTGAGGCTTTTTGCACATCGCAAAGCCTGGCGTTTTCGTCGTAGGATGCGCGTGCCGGGAGAAATCCCCGGATTTCTCCCTCGTGTAGAATACCCCTTTAGGCTCGGTCGCACGGTTGCGTTCGAGTGCGACTGCAACCGCGTGCGCCTCGTGAAGACAGCTTGCGTCGAGCTGTTGCTACGGCGACAGCTCGGCGCCCTAGCAACAGCTCGACGCAAATGTGTGAACCAGCCTTTAATCGGGCTGAGGTTGCGCCGCGTAAGCGAAATTTCGGTTTCGCGTAAAAAGATCCCCACGTGGTTCAGTTCTCAGTGACCGGAAGGTGAACAACCGGGGCACGTCGTGAAGTTGCGGTACCATCGGTATTTTGGCGCATCCAGAGGCGGACCGACTCGCGGCTCTGACGTCGTGCCGCTGCGGTGGCTCTCGCCGTCCACATGGCGCGTGCGCAGACGACTCAGCCCGCGTCAACGGTGCTCACACCTGGCAAACGCGGGCTTGTTTGTAAACTACGCTCGGTAGCCCCCCCCCCCCCCCCCCTGCAACGTAAAACAACGATAAGGGGATAAGCTTGACGCGGATGAATGAACTCGAGCGTCTCGCCAAGGCTCTTCTGAGCGCTCCTTCGCTGCTCCCTCCCGGCACCCTTCCTCGGCGCCGACGAACCTGGTTCCGAGTGCGGATTTTAATTATTAATTAATTAATTTATTTTTTAAAATACTGCCAATCCCCATTAGGGGATTTTAGCAGATATGGTACAAAGAAAAAGAACACAAAGTTTTTAAGGCGCGCGAAAAACAGTAATTTTTAGAAATCGTCACTTTCTTTCATATTGAAACAACAAAACAGAACATAACAGAAAGAAGTAACTCATGAATTTACTAAGAAGGTCTTGTTCAAGAGCTTAAATGAATGCACCCACATTTGTATAGTTAGAAAATAGTGGATCAAGGCTGTTCCTATATCTTACAGCTGAAGGAAAGAAAGAGTGCCTAAAAGTATTATTATTGAAAGAATATTCGGTTAATGTATTGCAGTGTTCATGTCTTGTTGTTCTTGCATGGGAAAAATATACATACTTGTTCTTGTCTATATTAAAGGCGTCGTTTAAATGAGATACAAAAATTTGAGTCATCCTAATTTTGCGCGATCAGCAACTGTCAGTAGGCCGTATCTTTTCAGCAATTCTGTAGGGGAATCAAAGCGACCATACTTGTGGTGAACAAATCTTATCACTTTCCTCTGAACACTTTTGAGGATGTTGTTATTGGTTTGTGTATGCGGGAACCAGGCAATGATTGCATATTCTCATACCGGGCGAACGAGTGTGGTGTATGCGAATAAGTTGGTTTCACGACTAGAGTGTTTTAACATTCTTTTTAGAAAAAATAATTTGACGAGCCCTTTACTAGATACGTATTTGACATGCGCATTCCAGTTTAAATGAGACGTTAACACGACACCTAGGTATTTGTATTCAGTGACTCTGCGCAAAATTTTACCGTGTAAGCTGTGAGAAAAATTCAAGAACATTTTTTTCTTATTGGTCAAGCACATACAAACCGTCTTGTCTGTGTTTAAGACCATCTGCCATTCACTGCAACTGTCTGCTACCTTCTTTAGAGATCTGTTTAATATTGCCTAATTATCTTGGCATGAGATATCACGATAAATAATGCAGTTATCCGCAAATAACCTTATGTTGGCTTTAGTGCCATCAACCATGTCATTTATGAACAGAAGAAATAAGAATGGGGCTAGGACAGAGCCCTGTGGAACTCCAGACTCCACTGCAACTGGTTTTGAAACCTGGCCTTCGTAATAAACAAACTGAAAACGATTTCTGATATACTCCTCTGTCCATTTTATTATCGGTCCCTCCCCCATATTGTGTCCGAGTTTCTTCACAAGTTTGATTTGCGAAACACGGTCGAAAGCCTTTGATAAATCGAAGTAAATTACGTCAATTTGTCTTCTGTTGTTTATACCCATAGAAAACTCGTGGAGTGTCTCGATTAGCTGTGAAGTCGTTGACAAACCTCTCCTAAAGCCGTGCTGGTGTGCATTTAGTATATTATGTCTCTCAGTGAATTCTGTCATAAATTTCAAAATGATGTGTTCATTATCTTGCAGCAAGTACACGTTAGGGATATAGGTCTATAGCTTGAAGTTTAGGAGCTATCACCAGACTTATCAATAGGAATGACTTTTGCGATTTTCCACTCTGCGGGAACCAAAGAAAGGCTTGATAAAAATGAGCACTAAATACTTGCTCATCCATTCAGCATATTTTTTTAAAACATGTTAGGAATTTCGTCAGGACCCGTATCCTTTATTGCGTTTAAGTCGAGTAAAAGTGTAATAACGCCTGCTTCTGTGATTTGTAAGCCACCAAGGTCTTTTTGAACTCTTGAGCTTGTTTTAAATTTGTTCAACCGAATTTGGCTTAAAGGTTGCTTCCCCTCATCCTGGAAGGTGGCTATCATTCCCCTAGCTGAGCCAAGAAAGGATTGTACCTGTATGTCTAGCTTTAGGCTGATAGCACTCACTAGTTTTTTAAAGACACTAGAAAGGATGATAAATAAAAGGCTTATATTTTATTTAGAAAGAAACAAGCTTCTTGACTGTTACCAGTGTGGTTTTCAGCTCAGTGCAATCGACGGTTGACCATCTGGTCCGCTTTGAGACTGCTGTGCGAGAGGCCTTTGAAAATAGGCAGCATTGTTTCTCTGTCTTTTTGACTTGGAAAAGGCATTTGATACGACCTGGTGCTATGGCATATTGGAGGATTTGTTCAACATTGGTCTTCGGGGCAGAATGCTAGGTGCCATCCATTGTTACCTCTGGGACCGCACCTTTCGTGTGAAGCTTGGGGCAACTCTTTCTAAAGAATTCTTGCAAGAAAATGAAGTCCCACAGGGCAGTGTGCTTAGCGCAGTGTTGTACACGTTCCTCAAAAAAGGAACGTAAGCTCGTTCCTCGTTCCTTCTGGTTTTTGGAACGCGTTCCCGTTACAAGTTCCATATGTGAAAAAGGAACTCGTTCCCGTTACAGTTAAAAAATGGAACGTATCGTTACATATACGTTACATTTGTATTTTGCTGAGCACCATATTTAATTAGATCGAGCAAAGCTTTTTTTTTTTCATCTACCCCATCAAAATAAGCAGTCACAACGTTGTTCTCCATTTCGTACATGTATCACTGTATTACTTGATTACTGTTATGTAACTTGTATTACCGCTTTTGAAATTTAGCATGTATATTGTGTTATTTTAAGTTGGATATAATTTCATGTATATGTATTCTTTGCAACTGCTGTGTGTCTGCAAGGGGACTGAGGACTGTCAAGCTGCTTGAACAGCTTTTTTCCTCAGCTCCCATCATACTTTTATTGTAAATAAAGCTTATTATTATTATTATTATTATTATTATTATTATTAATATTATTATTTATTATTATTATTATAAAATGGCAATATACGAAATTGAATGTTGTGATGGATGGATGGAGAAGAAAACAAGCGGAAGCAGGGTTTCATTTGTTGATATATTCACCTTTAAAAATCTCAGCTTTTAACCATAATCATGTTTGTGATGGGCGATTCAGAGGAGCCAAATGTGCTGTTACCCCACATTGCACGAGCGTTTTACAACAACCTCACACGTTTCAATCTAACAAAGTTCCTTGTTCGAACATAACAACTGTTGCTCCTCGATGTTGCTGTCCGCAAGACGAGCAAGCGAAGAAGAAGGTAGGGCTTTTTGGAAGGTCAGTCTTGAAAACTAACAGTCCTTCTTCACGAAGGTTGGGTTCGTTGTTTAGTTTGAAGGTGGGGACAAGGGGAAAATGAAAAAAAAGGATAATTTTTGCGTATCTTTTAAGTCACCAATGCTCGGGATACAAGGGAGCGGTCGATGTCTGGTAACCTGGTCTTTTGTTTTAACTGTAGGTCTTTTTGTGGAAATTCAGTGATGGCTGTAGTCGGCCTTAGATTTCTGGGTGTATGAGGATTCGTGGAAGCAAAGAAAGTAGCCGAGTTTAAAACGTGCCTCTTTTTTTGTCTTTTCCTTCGACTTTGCTTTTTGTACCGCAGTCCCGGGCACTGAAAAAAGAATCAATGCCCACTATCCCCTCCACCCGACTGTTACCAAGCGGGAACCACACAAAATAAACCCTAAGATAAGTAACCAAAAAGTTAACGAGATCCAGCTCTTCGTAAAGATATTGTTATTATACTTTTAGATTTTCCTCTCGAAAATTAGGTAAAAATTACCCCACTGGAAGAAAAAAGGAACGCCGTTCCTTTTTCCGTTCCAGTAAAATGTAACGAGTTCCCGTTCCAGTTCCACCGAGGCAGAATGGAACGGCGGCGTTCCTTCGTTCCTCCTAAAAGGAACGCGTTCCAGAACGTTCCAGGAACGCCGTTCCTTGGAACGCCGTTCCATACAACACTGGCTTAGCGTCACACTGACTGTATAAAGAACTTATGCAAATGTGTGACTTGTATGCCTACTTTTTTGTGAAAATGGCTGTTTATAGGGAGGTGTGACTTATAGTTTGGGTAATATGGTAAACAATACAATCGCATCCCAATACATAAATTTTCTGCTGTTTGAAAGGTTTGTCAACTTTGAACCCGCCGGAAATTTGAGCCTGCCGGAACTGAGCCTGCCGAAACTTTGAGCTCGCCTGCCGGAACTGTGAGCTCAATAAGGAGCACCAGAGAATGGTGCTCCATAAAGTCCTAAAAATAGAAATCGTGCTTGGCACTTCTTACAACTACCACCAACCATTGTTTGCGAACGCACAAAATACATGCTACGAGCAAGTGCTGCACCGCCATTTGCTTCCAAGGGCCGCTCATTTCAGTGCTATGCCACCATCTGCTTCCAAGGGCTGCACGGGGCACGTGCTTCGTGCATTGATGCAATTGACGCTGCTTGTAAAACAGATACAAACACGTCAAAGTGCCTTAGTGCCCCTGGAGCCCGCACTCGCGATGCACAACTCTGGTCGTGACAGGAGTGCTTCCCCCCGCTGCAGGTGCCTGCAGGGCGGTCCAGGAGTGCTGCTGCCTCCCGAGGGCTACTCCTTGGAGTCCCACCCTCATCACCCCCACCACCACCGCCGCCAGCACCATCCCCACCACCCGCCCTTGGCGCTGGGGCAGCCGCTCTGCCATGGGCTGCCCCCGCTGCCCGTCAGCCTGCGTGCACGAGGCCCCCTGGTCAAGGCCCTGAGGCGCCACCGCCCCCAGCGCCCTCTGGAGGCACCGCAGGAGGGCCAACATGGGGCAGAAGGTCACCACGGGCCTCAAGGTCAGTCCATGCCACGCCATCCTCGACCCCAGGTTGTCCAGGATTGTCAGTCTGGGGTGCTAAAAATTTCCGGGGGGTGCTCAAAGGGGAAGGGGGGGGCGGGGGCGAGGGCGGGGCGGGCGTAAAAGATTTTGCAAACTTTTATGGGACTTCGAGCTTCAACCAGTTTGGTGACTTTTCAAACTTTTGGAAAAATTTGACGAAGTTCTACTCTAACAGTGCTGTCCGACTCCTACACAAAAGGTTTAAACTTCATGAAAAATGATTTATGCGGTAGATTGTTTTAAATTTTAAATATTATAAAAGCAAACATGAAATTTTTGTTTTATATCATTAGTTTTTTTAATGGGAAACAATGTACCCGAAAAATATTGCGCTCCTCCTTTGCCAGGTGCCATCAGCTTATATTCAAAAATCTGCGCATATGCATAATTGTTAAACGTGAATCAAACGTTTGTCAAATTTTACGGTGGAAGTTTGGAAAGCTCGAACCTGGTTGAACTTGAACCTCGGAAGGTTTGTGACTTCCCGTTTTGGTATGAGCTACCTTGTACAATATTGAGCAAGCGCCCACTCAAAATTTGAAGATAATCGCGAGAAAGTAGAGGATGGGTGTATTTTAGGTCATCAGTTTTACTTACATATGTACTGTGCATATTTTTTCAGTTGTTTCAGATTTTAAGGGGTGGGCACTTGCTGCGGAATGGGTGGATGCACGGTGATTCGACGGTACGTCAATGGCCTAGCAAGAAAAGGGAACTGCGTTTTCGGGTTCTGCAAATAAATGATGAATCACATAGGGCTGGAACTCTGAGAGGTAGTGACTCTAGCAGTGGTGATAGAACGCGGAAGTTTGAAAACACGGTGTTACGTGGAGTAAATCAAGAGAGAGACAAACTTTTTCTATGAGCTGTTGTCCACCGAAACCTAATGCTGTCAAAACAAGAAATGACATTGCGGACAGATGTGGTATTCATATCGGTGGAAGACACTTGGGGTAACAAGAAAGAAAACGTTGTATTCTTCCTTGCTGGAAAGATTTTTTCACTGAAAGAACTTCTATAGGCACCCTCAATGGCATTTCTTGTTTTGGCGGTATTAGGCTTAGGTGGATGTCTGCTCTGAGAGAAATTTTTGTCTTTCCCTCTTACCTTTTGACCCAGGTAATGCCATTTCCTCAAAATTTCACAATCTATTACCAATACTAGTGCCACGGCGTTTTCGGCTTTGCTGTGACGCATGGCTCATTTACACGAGCCAAAAAACATTTTTTTTTTCTTTCAAACATTTCTTGGCTTGCATGATTGAGGGCGTGCAAAACGCAGAGGGGCCGGGCCAGCGTCCAATGGAGTGATTCTCTCCCCGGCGTCCAGGTGGACCACCCGATGGAGGAGGTGGGCTCTGGGCCCCGTCGGGGCTCTCCGGCGGGGTGTCGGGGGCCAACGGGGTGCGGGGTGGGGCCTGGGCCTCGTCGGGCGGGGCCCGTGAACCGGGGCGGCCCCTGCGGCTGGACCTGCTGCTGGACATGCCGCCAGCATGTGGGGACCTGCAGGGCCGGCACGCCTGGAACCCCGAGGACCGCTCCCTCAACATCTTCGTCAAGGACGACGACCGCCTCACCTTCCACCGGCACCCCGTGGCCCAGAGCACCGACTGCATACGCGGAAAGGTGGGACAGGCACGGCCAATACCTTCCGGACGACGGAGCCTTAGTGCCGGATTCTTCTATGTTGCTGTCCGGAGGCCACTGTAGAGCAGATATTTTTGTGTTCTTCTGGGACTTGTGTTTGACACTGACTGAACGTAGGTCCCAGATGAACAGTGAGAAGCAATCGTGTCCATTCTTTGCCTCGCGATCGATCATGGTGGGTGACGTGCATTACGTGAATGCACGTGCATTGCTATCTGGCTGCTGAGGTTAAGCTTGATGTCCACCCTGAAAGGAAGAAATCATAGTTCTTTCTTCCCTTTTAACACTGTGAGGATGTAAGAAACACGCCCCAGTGTACTTCGTATAGGTTGTAAGGACAGTACACACATAGTTGCCATCTTGCGATATATATGTACACTGCACGTACGCAGCTAACGTTTTCCATCTGCGCTTTTGTGCATTTTGCTAGAACAGGTTAACATTGAACACTGGAGGTCATTGCCCTATATCAAAACATTTCAGTACACTTTTTTTTTAGTTGCTGCCTTCCATCTTTAATAGAACGAAAGAAAATAAAATCTGGCAATCCAATGTTTATGTTTGTACATGAGGTAAATGGGCAGTCAGCATTTTTCCCTTTCTTTACTCTGGAAAAGATGACTGGAAAGAATGCCACATGTCAAATTTGGCGTAGGAAATCCAGATTCAAAATTAAATTTAGTTTTGGCGATGAAATCTGAGTTTTTTTTAAAATATTGCTAGGAATCGTTTTTGCAGACTAATGGTTTCACTACACTCACATTACACTCAGTAATCCAGTACCCTATTTACGCGATATTGGAGCTACTTTCGTTAGCATGGTTATAGTGTATTCTCACTACATAGTTTTTCTCCGAGGAGTGAATTGAACGTCATTGAGTTATGAGATTACGTGTGCCGTGTCACAAACATTCGCTAATCCCCCGAGCTCGTGGGTAGCTGCGGAGAATCTGCAACCAGCTCACAGAATATCCGTTGTCCTGTTGGACGGACCGGTTCCCCCCCCCTTTTCAGGGGGAGATTATAGTCATCAACATTAAACTGGGATGTCTTTTTTTCCTGCTTTTTGTTTAATGAGTTTGTGAAGATCACAAACATATTCACAAAAATAAAGATTGTGCTGACTCAACTACAAGCAACTGCCCTGCAAGGGGTTGCTCGGATTTTCTGAACTCCCCTTCATTCTCGCGGTTTTTCCTCCTCGCAACCCTATGACGTACTCAGCTTTTTCCACAGAGAAAGGTCTGTCGCGTGAGTACACCATTCATGCAGTGATGTGATTGCTGCTCCATTTGTGCCAAACTGTAGCCAAGTGCGTACTCTGTTACATCTTGCTACATTTTACCAAAATGTGACTAATTTATGCCAACAGTGATTCAAAACTTAATAATACTGATAATATAATAGCTCAGGCCTTGCAACCTGTTCGGGTCAATAAAAGAGGATTGTGTGAGTTGTCAGCACTTTCGAATATTGCGTCAAATAATGTACTATTCAATCTGATTTCGCATCGAACACCCACAGTAATCGGTAGTTCCGCAATAATTATCATGTTTGTGTTCTGTTTTGGCAGGTTAGTTCTGTTGAGTGTGCTTCTCACTGCCCACTGGTGTACTGCAATGGAGCAACAACTGTAGAGTAGGCATCGTGAATATGCGTGACTTGCTTCGCTGCAATGCACCTGCAGTGCTAAGGGGAAAGCACTCCTCCAGAGCGAGATGTGACACGGTTTTCGAATAAAAGTTTGACTTGTATATATGATAGACTGTGATATCCTGTATCCTGGCGGTATCTTTTTTCAATTTGAGATATAGCTAGGGTACTTTAGTATTGCCAGAAGGTTTATATGGACTGTTCTGTAGGTTTATGTTTTATGCGAACTCTTTTGTTTAGTTATCACTTTTATATACCGTAAAACACAGTGTAAGCACCCACTTTGTTCAAGCGCCTCACTATTGACATTTCCCAAACTTGGAAATTCTGCAAATCGTGCGTTAAGCACCCGATTCGACCGGACAAGTGCTCATGTCTAGATAAACCTAATTTTCAGTGAGTGGAGGGGTGCTCCTACAGTTTGGTAGGTGTGAGTAAAATATAACTAAATTAGCAGGCGTAGTGTATGAATAGAAGCTTGAGAAGAACCTTAACGAGTTTGGCAGGATTGTTTTTAAGAAGGCGTATTAATCCTTCATGAGCCACATCTTGTTACAAAGTTTTGCATATAAATTGTTATTGATGTTTCATAATCAAATGACAAAAGCTTTGTTTTTTTTTTAAATCTAAATTAAGAACTGTAGTTTTATTACAACCTCTAGAACCTGAAGGGAAACATCTTTCAGTGGGATTTCTTACCTAGAATAACCATTCACTGCAGTTCATGCTGTCCTTCCATCAATCATCTTCTCACTAATGTTTCTGGTGCTTCTGCTCAAGCGACTAAACAGCTGGGTTTTTTTTTTGTTTAGGGTAATCACTTCTGCTGCACAATCGATGGTAACAGAAACCGCACATAAGTGAGAAGGCAAAGTATACATTGCCTTCTAGTTGGACAGGCCAACGTATGAATCTTAATGTAATATTTGTAGTGGTGCAAATAAAATTGAAGTGTGCGCTCATGCTCCAAAAGTTCTTTTTGCTGCTTTAAAATTAACCTTTAGCTGCTCCAAGAGCTGCTCCGAAAGGATGGGTTAATTGCATCACTGCACACGTTTTTGCACACTCAACCAAACGTCATTGTGGGGCGGGGCTTGCGGCACTCTTTTTGTGTCTTGTAGTTAGACAGGCCTACACATGAACCTTAACATAGTATTTGGAGTGGTATGAATGAAAATGAAGTGTGTGCATATGCTTCAAAAGTTCTTTTGCTGCTCCAGAATGACCTTTTGGCTGTTCCGCAACGGTGGGAGGAGCTCAAAAGGCTCTATCCGTAGGGTCTAAATTTGGGCAAGGTGTGACGGTTGTCTCTCCCCAGGTGGGCTACACCCGGGGCCTTCACGTCTGGGAAGTGCGGTGGAGCACGCGGCAGCGTGGCACCCATGCAGTGGTCGGGGTGGCCACCCGTGAGGCGCCCTGCACTCTGTGGGATACCAGTCCCTAGTGGGCAGCAACCGGGAGTCCTGGGGCTGGGACCTGGGACGCAACAAGCTCTACCACGACAACAAGAACAACCCCGCCGTCACCTACCCCAGCCACTGGTACTTCCCTTCCCTCCTTCCCTCTCCGACGCATGCTTGGCTTCCTAGATAAGGAAGCCTATGCCAGATTTTCCGGCATCACTAACGAAGGCCACCGTAGGCCACAGGTGGTGAGATGAACGCTGCGTCGGTGTTTGGTTGAAACTTGTGTCCAGTCGGTGAGAACACGACTCCTAGCCGAAGCGAAGGGTGGCCTTCTTTTAGTGATGCAGGAAAATTCAGCACTTAGGCTTTCTTACCTAGGGGGTGTACTTAGGCCTTCTTACCTAGGGGGTGTTGGCTTGGCGTGCGGTGAGCATGGGTTCGCTCTTGCTTAAATATTACACAGTCCAGCCTGGTTATAATGAGCGGAAGTCAAAAATCAGCTTTGCTAATCTATAATACCTGAACCAGGGGGGTCTTTAAAACCCGTCGACATTGAGGAGCCTGACTGTAAGGGGGGACCTTTTCCCGGTCC
>JAZHYW010058983.1:0-15051 GCA_037355805.1 Ixodes ricinus | reverse complement strand
GCATGGCGTGGGTTCTCGGCATCCGCAGTTTCGCGCGACTTGGGATGCGATCGAACGGCATCTCAGCGTTTTACGGTTGCGTTATCCCCAACGACGCAGTCAGTTGTTAGATCATCGTGCACGATGGGCGAGCACGGAGGCGTCTCTCGGAAAAGCTTAGCTCGCGTTACGGAAGAACGAGACTGTTCTTGCGCAGTCCGGAAAACCCTGCAGAGTCGCGCCGGTTCAGTCGACTCAACCGTCACACATACACAGAAGCAAGCGTCTGAGAAACGCGACTCGGAGCTTCGTAGGATATTCCTTAGGACACGGCGGTCAGTCGCATCCCAAACTTGCGAAACGGCCAGACTAAAGCTACTGAATAACCCACAATTAGAGCATCGGAAATCCATTTTTTTATATTTCTTTATGGGCACCGCCAATTTGTTGCTTGGTGCAGAGTGAACGCAATTGACAATCAATACGATTAAGAAATGCAACTTCGTGAGCTTTAAATACGGTGTGAGGAAGGTCAGGGGATAACATCTTGCTCTATCGCGGACTGTGTTAACATTTTTAGAGGACGGAAAACCTGTTGAGATTGAACTGAAGCATGGGCTACGTTGGGTTGATCGTGTTTAGAACAGTGAGTATACTGACGCTCTGTGGGTTGTATACTTCCTTTCCTGTTGCCTAAGTGTGCGCACCACTCGGCGTTTTAGACGGAAGACCGTTTGCCTGCGATTTCAGATGAAGTTTAAGATAACTGGCAACCATGACTTTAAGCACCAAGCTGGCTGAAGGGTCGTTACTCTGGAGCCTAACTCTTTTATGCCTAGCGCCGAGATGTTTCGGTGTCGACCTGCCATGGTTTCCATCCGTGACGTCATTACAAGGATTTGCCTTGCCGTGACGTCACGGGTTGGTAGTCCTCGCTACTTTCTCATCGCTCGCGAAAAACAAGTCTAGATAGTGATGGTGAAAAGCCCGGCGGTAGCTTGGATTTGTCGCATCCTTAAAACAACATCGTCGAAGTTGACAGTCTGAAAGCCGGTGCACAGCTATCGCTTCTGGTCACGCGCGTTGGCAAATCCACTGCGAGCGTAGCAGAAGCTACAACAGCGATGGTTCGGGCTTTCAGTGTCCCTACCAAACAAGCGCGCTCGTGCGAGATGAGCATCGTTCAGGGTGACGCGCTCGCGCTTCTATAGCTTGCACATAGCCTCTGGCTTGTGCTAACGTTGGCTTGTGCTTCGCTCTGATACGATGTGATGACGTCAGTAATGCCCTCTAACCACCATGAATGTAAAACCCCTCTATCCTGGGAAAAGTGGTGCCATTCATTGTTGTACGAAATGCTCAAATCACGTGCCGCGCCACTCCTGGGAAGAAAATGGCGTCTGAAATCTAGATCAGTGCTGCTCTGGGCCGCCATGATCTTTCCAAGGGCTGCACGTTGCAAGTGCCTCGTGCATCAACGAACCTTGCGCTACTTTTTGAAACATGAAGGGGCTTTACATGAATGAGAAGGCCGCGCCGCTTCCGGTGCGGCATTCAAGGTACCTACACTTCCAGGTATCGCGAGAATCAGGTCATCCATTATTTTCGCGGCTTATTAATAATTAAGCAAACTTAATTAGCCGTTGAAGACATCGACGAAGAAACGATGGGATGCAGTAACTGAAGTATCGCCAGAAAGGAACTTGAAAGTCGGCAGCAGCGTCACCGGCGTCACAATAGCAAAGAGTAGGAAAAGTGAAAGGAAACGCCAAGTTGTAGAATTGTCTGCGCCTGGGTAAGCAGGAAGCGTCCCACACCCGTAATCGCAAAACCCACATTGAGAAAGAATCACAGGAATTGCAGATTGCGCGACACGTGCGTACTAGGTTCAGAAATCTCTAGGCAGACACATTGCTCAAACAGACATATATACACGCACATATGAAATGATGTTCGGGCTTGGTTGTTTGTTTTGCGCGTCTTACGCGCTTCTCGTGCCATGGACACGTTCCCTTTTGGTTTTTATCAGCTTCTTTGTTTCTTTCCTTCTTTTGTGTTCTATACGCCGAGAAAGTGAGAGAAAGGAGGATACGAAAGCGCGCGTTGACGTCACAACGCCAAGTTCTGGTCCTTAAGTTGAGACTAAAAGCTCCGCCTTCAGCGCGAGCTCGCTGGCTTCGCAGTGCTTTGGTTTCGCCTGTTTGCGCGTTCGCACTTGCGTTGAAGGGCAGAAAGCTCGCGCCGAAGGCGGAGCTTCTAGTCTCAACTTAAAAAAGCCTCTGACACGCCAAAAAATTTTTTTCATGCTAGGCGTTGAAATGGCGTATCAGGACATTACAAAAAACAATTTTCACTACAGAGTTGCGTAGTTTTTTTTATAAAAAATAGAAATACGAGGCCCAATTCAAAGTTCCCGCCGTGCACTGTGACGTAACAGTGTACCGCAAGGTGTCGGGGCGATCAGCAGAGGAGAGGCATCGCCGGAAGTCACGTGAGTTGTATCCCTCCTCGTGCTTACCGCGAGCGCGTGTAATATTTTTTAAAATATTTTTGTTATTCTCCGCACCTCCACGAGCGATCGAAGCAGACAAGGTTTCTTTTATTTGCCTTTCATCGCTTAATGTTGCTGTGAAGGTAGAAGAAGAGGAGTCAGTGAATTGACGTGATCAACTACAATGCCTAGAAGGTGCTGTGTGAGGGACTGTCCCGGTATTTCAGCAACTGAAGAAGAGATCACACTGCATGCATTTCCGAGAGACATACGTCGGCCGCATGTGCACCTAGTAAACAAGTTCTACTCATGTTCTAGTCAAAATACGTACTTTGAGCTCGGCGTTTACTTGTACTTGGTACACAAACCAGTTCGTATTCTTTAGACGGCAGGCATCTTTAGCCTGGAGAGTATCCGATGATTCAACAACCTCGGTGTCTGAACCTTCAGCCATGCGATCGGGCGTGTCGTATGCTAGCAATCCTAATTTCTGCGAGCGCTCTAAAATTTTTTTTCTCAAAACATGATAGCTTGTTTTGCGCCCAGTATAGCTCTGTATCATCGGACTGACGGCATGCACTCGTACACTGGCTTGTACTCGCAACGCTTTCATCATTGACCTCCATGACGTCGATCCACTAGCTCTTCGTCCTCAAATTTTACAGCACGCAAACTAACCAACGGTGCAGCGATAAAGAGCTAGTGGAACTGAAACTTCGTTTTCTACGATCGCTCATACAAAGCGCAGAGTAAAAAAAAAAAAAAATCTTAGGCACGGTTGCGGAGAGCACGAGGAGTGAAACTCACGTGACTTCGGTGAACCCACTTTTAGTGACGTAGGTCGAGGCCTCCCTTCTGACCGTAGAAGAGTGGTAAGTTGGGCGAGTTGGTAAACGTTGAACATGGTTCACGCGCTTGTCTGTGTTCTGTGTTCCTTCCCGTTTGTCCTCGTCTCTTTGTGCGCGTTTTAACAATATCCCTTCTGACCGCCCCGACACCTTGCGGTACACTGTTACGTCACAGTGCAAGGCGGGAACTTTGAATTAACCTCGTATTTCTATTTTAGAGCGCAGCTCTTAGGCGCCCGTTTTCGGCTTGAGCGGCGTCGCCGTCGGCGTCGCCGTCGGCGTAACCTCAAGGTCACCCCAAGGTCACGTGACGCCCAAGGTCCCTTGGGGGCCACGTGGCCCCCGAGGTCACGTGACCCCCCCCGAGGTCACGTGACCCCCTAGGCCACGTGGCCCCCAGGTCACATGACCCCCGAGGCCACGTGGCCCCCGAGGTCACGTGACCCCCCCCCCCCCCCCGAGGTCACGTAAACCCCCCTCCCTCCGCACCTTCCCACCCTCCTCAAGAGCTGCGCTCCAATTCGGAATTACAGGGACTGTAAACGGCTTTCATTTTTTTTTTATGAAAAAACTACGCAACTCTATAGTGAAACAATTTTTTTTTGTAATGTCCTGATATGCCAATTCAACGCCTAGCATGAAAAAAAAATTTTTTTTTCTGGCGTGTTAGAGGTGAACGGATTTATAGACTTAAAACTAAGAGCCTTTGTCTACGCTGCACTCGTCGAACGCTTCAGAACGCGGAACGCAGGCGGGCGTCCGACGTTGGGCTGTTTATCACCAAGCTCAATGCATACCGACTCGTCCATCTCGCCACCTTGCTACAAACAGGGAATTCGCGAATGCAAGATCGGAATACAGGTGGCGCCAACGAAACATAAAAAAAAACAACAACACAACGTATATACGAAGTGATGAAATCTTTTAAGAGATGAGGAGTACACCACGTGGAAGCTCAGGCATTAAAGAAGCGGTGCAACAATATTCAATTGGAATGTTTTTTTTAAATTTATACGAGCTTACTGGCACTAGTGGGACTCAAGGATACTCGCACGCAACGCTACTGCCGAAGAAACTCCTTTGTTGCGGAGTAATTTCAATGGACAAAACGAGTGTTTTCATTCAATCTCTCCTTCGCTAAACTTGATGACGTAAGTGGGGGATCGCAGTATCCTCCAGTGACGATATTTGAATGCGTCTCATAGATTGGACCCGATCATTTCGTGAGCACTCGATTTGGGCTCGTGATAATCAATAGCTCGATAAGCATTCGGGTAGTGGCCCATGTCCAATCGCTGCAATGATGACAATAGCCGAACCCTAACAACGTCTGGAACTCAGCGCGTGTCCTGTGCCTTACCAACCCCAGCGCGTGGCTGTGATCAACATTGGCCGTATATTATTGGTTCCAGATCACGTGGCCGCTTGTTATGGCTGCGAGTTCGAGGGGGTGAGACGCTGCCCGATTTAGAACGCAGCTCTTAGGCACCCGTTTCCGAGTTGAGCGGCGTCGCCATCGCCGTCGGCGTCGGCGTAACCGATCGCGTTGTGTTATGGGACATCACAGTTTTCCGCCAAATATAGCGGGGAAACTGAATTGGTGTTGAGGTCACGGGACGTCAATTTCTCCGCTAAATTTAGCGGGAAAACTTAACCCGCTAAATTTAACGGGGACATTTTCGCTAGATTTCCCACTAAATGAGAGGGGAGCAGAAGATTAGGAGGGAGGGTACGGAAGGAGGAGAGACCCTCCCCTTCTACCCTCTGGTCCTCCTCCTCAAGAGCTGCGCTCTAATTTCGCATAACAGAGAATTGTTAGCATCTTTCATTATCTTGTCTTTCATTTTTGTTTTGACACTGCGATTGGTGTTTCGTGAAGAAACGAACAGATGATTTACAGGTCATTAACGTCAGTGATACGTTCTAGGCGGTATTTGGGTGAAGTACAAAACTGCCAATACATTATACAAAAGGCAGTCTTCAGACATTGTCTGGGGAGTTTTTGTTTCTCGCATGGTAGTTTTGTAACATTGGTCATACAGAAATTGGCTGCACCTATTTTCGAAGCAAATCCTGTGTACGCAGCAGGCATGCTTGAGGCGTGTGCGGAGATATTTCGGTCATCAAGTCTACAGCATGTTCTTTGTATGATCTATGAGCAGCAATATGACAACGGCTTTTGTGAAACATAAGGAATCATGCCACCCGGCCCCCAGTAAAAAAAGAAAAAAAAACGCGGAAGGCAAACTTAGGTTAAACCGATTTCTATAAAATTTTCACCATGTATTTGGATGCCCTTCCTGAGCATGTGTACAAAATATCTCGGAAAAATATTAATTTTCCTAGAAGAAAATGAATTTTGAAATTTACATGTACACACCCAAATCACTTGCTCCCGCCCTACTGGCAACACTGAGCAAGAGCGGCACACGGAGGCTGCCATGATGGCGCTGACGTTGCCGTGACGTCACATGTTGGTCAGGGTGCTTGCTTTGTAGCTTGTTGGTGCTAGCGACTGTCTGCTTTTTGCTTATGTTATCGGTTTATACAGTTATGTAAGAGCGCGTTATGGCGACTGGAGGAATTTGGTGTTGTGCCGTAGGGTCTCGCGCTACGGAAGCGTGGCTTGAAAACACGGTCTACTAAAACCGTCTATTGTCAGACCCCAAGATATAACAAAAAGTGCCTCCAATTAAGAGGCATAACGTCGATCAGTTTTTCTTGGCATGCTAGCAACAAAAGCTGCCTTACCATTCCGCTTCGGAAGCGGCATCTGGGTCCACATGGCGGCGGATCACGAATTCAGCCGCCGCTGGCGGTTCCTTCGGAGGCGATGCCGACGGATCGTATGAGAACGGGTTATCGTCATCGTCCTCAAAATCTAGCGGCATATCCTCATCGTTGCTCGATTCAGACGAGCCTGATGAGTCCATTTTTATCCGCGGCACGAACACAAAACAGTGACCTGCTGCCAGGCTGGCCTGGCTCAAACTGCACACGTGCGAGTGTTTATACCATATGTGACGTCACGTCAAAATGGCGGACCAGTCGAGTGGCAAGTTAGTTTCGGTATCGGTTTCAGCGTATTTTAACGATTATAAATTATGTAAACAATTTTTTAATGATTTAACCGCTGCTATAGGCTACATTTTTAGTACCCTTTCCGAAAATATGTTTCGATAAAAACGCTCAAATTGACATATAGCGTCGTTTTGCCTCCTTATTCTTACGGAAGCTCACAATGGTGATCTCCTATCGAATGACAGGGAAACTCTGGTTACTTAGGCCCTAGTTGTACGTGTATGCGAAAGGCCTTTACGTCGAAGCCCTAATCGACGAATCAGCTCGCGATGCCGACTCCGAGCATATCCCAAAGGATAAGATAGTTTCCCGATTGCCCCAAAAGCTCTCGCTCAGGTGGCATTTCAAATGCACGTAAAACAAGGGAATCGGACCGTTCTGGTTTCCGTCATGTTTGCTGCTCGGACATACTGACGTATCGCATAGTTCATTCTGTTCGAGTGGCGTAGCCAGGGAGGGGATTATGAAGCTTCAGCCCTCCACCCCAATATCTAGCCGATGACATTATATAGAGAAACGCCTCAACCCCCCCCCCCCCCTCAAAAAAAAGAAAAAAATTCGTTACGCTGTTGTTTTGTTTAGCCATCTAAGAAATAACTCTAACATATTGCCCCCCCCCCCCCCCCCGCCCCAAACAACAAAACAAAAAAACGTTTTGTTGCAGGTGCCGTGACAGTGTCATCGGTCACGTGCCTGCAATGACTATCCCGAATTAAAACCCCACCATTGAACAGACGTCTCGTCTCTACTCTTAATCATTATAACAATATGTTCCAAATAATTCCAAAGCAAGAATATGATCAGTCGCTAGTCTAAGATTTAAAACACCGTTCTTATGGAGAAAACAAAAACGAAGTTTTGGGCTTGAAAGTGGTTCCTTAACTCCTCCCGCTTGTCTTGTTGCCTGTTAAAAATTTACATTTAATGACGGCACATAATTACCGAAGTCTGTAGACGACAGGAACTAAGGCTCTTTCATCGGTTAAAGACCAGACGTAAGCTGAAGGAAAATATCTCTAAATGATGATGTATCGGTATAATTATCTTATTGCGATCGACAAATTGCAAAACTTGAGTGCTATATGCCATTATATCTTATGCATGAGCACGCTATTTTTTTTCCTTTTGTGCTTAGTTATTACGAAGTCCGAAGGGTTTAAGCCTGTGTTTAATGCCGAATACTCTATGCTTATCCATATTTCGCATGGTCTTTGTCTAGCACATAAAAATGTCGAAGTAAATAACATAAGGAAGGAGTGTACGGCAGCAACGAAACATTGAGTGTATATAAAATATGCAATCACTATCGTCTGGTGGTATTTATGTTTGTTTACGCAAACAGAAGGCCACCAAACAAGCGTCAGTGGAAGTTTTAGCTTGACCATCGTCAAGTGAACATTATTAGTTAAATATTTACAATAAAAGCAAAACCGGGAATTAACGTCCAGCAGGTCCCTTTAATTTTTATTTCCACCCTGTTTCACCGATGGAATGACGTACATTCAATGCTAATGTAATCAACCCCCCCCCCCCCCCCCCAAAAAAAAAAAAAGAGTATTTAGGAGTACACGAAATAAGGGAAACAAGTATCTTTCCTTTTTGCTGTGTTTCTTTTTAGTCTTCTTATTTTATTCCAAGATAAGCAGTCACGTAGGATTTCGCTAGTTGTGTCAGCACCATAAATAATCAAAGAACGTCACAATTAACCATTATGCTTTTTGGCCTAACACTGGGACAGAAGGAGAAAACAAAATTACAGTGGAAGACAAAGTAACAGGAACAAATAACGTCTGTAACTCAGCCTATAATTTTATTCAACCATTCGCCTTATATATAGAACTACAAGCACCACAAAACCACCAGACATCCCCTTCTTAAAGGTCGCGACTCACAACCCTTACCCACAACACAAAAGACCACAAACATGTTTCGGTTTAGACAAAACCTTCTAGTCTGCTTGAGGTCACAAAATAAATATATATATATATACTCAAGACATTTTAACCATGACACACATACACAAAGTGGTATTTTTAGTTAAGACCAAAAGCTTCTGACCTTTTATCTCAAAGTTATCAGTGCTTGCGTGTGTGTGTGTGTGCTGTGTGTGTGTGTGCGCGTGTGTGTGTGTGTGTGTGTGCGCGTGTGTGTGTGTGCGTGCGCGTGTGTGTGTGTGTGTTTGTGTGTGTGCGTGTGTGTTTGCGTGCGTGCGTGCGTGCGTGCGTGCGCGCGTGTGTCTGTGTGTGATGTGTGTGTTATGGTTAAAATTAGAGCTGGGCAATTGATCGATTTAACTACCGATTTATCGGTTAATGCTTTAATCGGGAATAATTTATTTCGCCGGTAAATCTTTGAAACTTTGACGAACAAAAAAAAAGTAAAAATTACACGCTTCATAATGCAGACATGGATAAGTACACCTGTATGAAGGGCAAACTTTAGGTCAAATTTTAGCCTAAAGTAAACCGAAAAGAGTGGCGTAGCCAAGGGATTATTTTCGGGCTAAAACAAGAAAAAAAATTAGGCTCTTTTTGTTTTAGTATGACGGTTTATATCAAAATAACAGATTGGAATTAACTGCACCTTATGATATAACTATATTTACAGTGAACCTTTTCTCTACACTGTTTCAGTGATTGGGCGGATTGGAAGAATCCATTTCCTGTGCCTCAAAAAGACTAATGAAAAGAAATGACTTCTTGGGTTAAGTGATTTTAATAGTATATAAATGTGATTTATATTTGATTTAAACTTAAAGAATAAAACCGATTTATTTGATGTATAAAAATTATAATTTCTACATTTTTTTTAAAGACGGAACCTTGCAGTAATTTAATCTAAAACAATTCCGGGCTGTTTTTTTTTTTTTTGCAGTCATTTGCTGTTTACCGGTAACTTCATATGTGAAGAAAGGCGATTTCCACGTCTGAAAGGAGGCTGATCAAGGAAAGGGAGCACACCACCTAAACTGACATACTCAAGCGTCGATCGCCCAGTGATTCCGAGCACCAATGTAGTTTTCTTTAGATTCAAATTTGTCTCTTTTTGTACCGTCCGAATATTTTCATGAGTTGCAGACTGCACTGCAGCCACATTGCTCCGGAAAGATCATGGACACGTACGATGGGGACGAAACGTCTTCGAAGAGCATCCCTTCAACAAAATGGGCACCGCACACCCGCGAGTGTGGGATGCTTTTTCAGCTCGCCCATCGGCGCTAACATATGTTGGCGTTACTGGCACAAGAACAAACGCAGCGCGCAAAGCGGCAACGTAGGATATGTCAGTCCTTCCGATACGTGGCAGACATGAACGAAAGACCAAATTTCTGGCATCCTATACGGCACGCATCCACCGCTGTCGCTGCCCCACAAAAACAGTGATGAGTTTAAAAAACAAAACAAAAAACGATGAAACTTTGTTTTTACGAGTCGAGACGGATAACTATTGGAGCACTTGACGACGCAACAGCTCGTGCTGTCAGCCCATGGCGCAACCGCACCGCTTCGACTTCAATGTGTACGCGGAGTATAGTTACCTACTCACGGGATGATAATGGCGGGGCGTCTCTTTGGATGCCCCGAGCTCCAGTAGCCGCTAGTTGCTTTCCGCCATGCGTTGTTTGAGCGTGCACGTTCGAGGCTCAGGAGACGCTTCGAAGCGCTAGAGGCGGGACAACAGAAGCTCCCCCATGCCGTTCTTATCCTGACAGTAAGTACAGTACCGAAAGGATTTTTTTTTTATTTTAAGACATTGTCGATTTTATATTGAGGTCCAAACACAAGATGGAAGGTTCATCTTGTGCTAGTAGAAGTAATAACGGACAGCTACCGTCTTACCTCAATCATAAAAGCGAACGATAAAGTCGCAGTCTCAGACAAAGCCTTCCCGCTGTTGTTTGTGTTATGTATCAGCATTGGAACCGCGGCGTCGAAGTAAAAAAGTCTCAAATCGCCCTTAGGGCGGCCGCGGTGCAACCGTGGGAAGGCGCCGGCGACGGCTTCGGACAGTGTCTGAGAATCTCGGTTTAAGTTTCCGGGGTCAAGAAATTAAAAACAACAACAACAACAGCAACAACAACCATGGCAGGTAATAAAATAAATGCGCGGCGCAACCCTATAGGCAAGAGGACAATCGCACTGAGTATAGCTTAGACCCATCATCGATTGCTTTTGAACTTACTTTGTTTTGAACGAACTTATCAGAACATGTGTCCGAGTAAAGGTTGTAGACGATAACGGAGAAAAAGTGAAGGAGCAACGAGATATTTTTCTTCATGCGCGACAACGCATCCCACCAGGACGGGTTTTGGCCGTGGGAAAGTGACAAAAACATGTCCTGTTATCACATGTTTTTGTTTCTCTCCTTATTCGTGTTTTTTGACGTGTTCATCACCCTTAATACTCGAGAAGCTCCGAGGGTCTCAGCAACCACTAAGCTGTACTATTTTATATATTTTTTTTAATTTCCAGGCTCGTTAATGTTTTTTTTTTTATGCATTTTATGCCGTTATACTTCGGGGACAACTTTTCCTGGCATTATACCCAAGAAGTGAAGGCCGCGAGAGCACAACTGTGATGGGAGCTCAAAGTGCGCGAGCGCACGGGTACCCGTAGCTTTGGCTTCATTACCAGAAAAAAGTGGTCCCCGAGTATAGTGTTTCGAATTTCTGAAATTAGGATAATTGTAGATTAAACCCGCAACGAAAGTTTAATCGAAAACCGTAAAAACCCGTAGCTGGGGAGGTCTGCTCAAACGCAGTACACACTTGTTGTGCCGTGAAGCCAGTGTTACGGCAAAGGCTGTCGGCTTTCTCGAATGAGACTTCTATCACGAGGACGTCTTTGGAAAGACGTCCGAGAAGGACTGGCTAGGTTTTGATGCCGTCCTTCTGGCGACTGACGTGTGGGATGTCGTTCGTGTAGAATCGTTTGTTTCTACTACGCCGAATTCAACTGTACTATAAGTCACAATGTAAGAATTGCAGTAATGCACTTGTGTCGTGCGTATGCTTAGACCGCCGGAAAGTTAGCCAGCCCCAATGCGTGTCTGGTGTCTGTGTCGTAGACGAGAAATGTAGCCTGTGCGTTTCCGCCGCTAGCCTAGGGTCTTTAACGTGCACCAAGCTATTGTAATACTCGTACACCACACGCCCGTACGATGCTCATACAGACCGGAACAGACAGGGCCGGGGATTGGACCTCTGGGTAATGCAGCGCGAGCTTTTGCTCCACGAGCGAAAGCTCGTAGAAAGTTCCGAGCTGCTGTGCGTTGGTTACGGTCACACCAAGTCACACCATGGATGTTCCCCTCCCCTGAAATGCAGGTGTTGATCTCCCAAACATTCAAGGAGGCATCGTGGTGGATTCCTTAAAGGGGTACGGAAGCAAAATGACGTGAGCGCGAGCTCTCTAAAGTCGGCCAGCAAGAACCGCAATGCGTATCCCGCTCGTGACGTCAATAGTTCTCGCACGGTCAAGGGTACTGTAGTTGCGAGCCTTGCCACTTGGTGGCGTCAACGCGTGACAATCTATAAAGCCCCTCTATCCTCGGAAAAGTGGCGCCATTCATTGTTGTGGAAATGCTCAAGACTAAAGCTCAAGACACGTGCAGCGCGCCACTTCTGGGAAGAACATGGCGTCTGAAATATAGCTCAGATGCTAGTGCTCTGCCGCCATAATCTTCCCAAGTGCTGCACGTTGCACGTGCCTCGCGCATCGACGCACCTTGCGCTACTTTTGAAACATGAAGGGGCTTTAGCAATCTCGCCTAGTGGTAATATCCGAGGACTGGACGGCCTATGGCCTATACATAGCTTGCCCGTAACATCATCATGTGCGGCCATGCTGGTATTTTATGTGCCACGAGCGTTCACTTGACCGTGTTAGTTTTACACCGCAGAACTTATACTTCGTCTCACCTTAGCATGGACGTTAGCCACGCGTGCCAAAAGCCCGAGCTAGTTGCTTTGGATGAAGCCTCGGCGACTGCACGAGCGCTCGTGCAGCGAGTGCTCCAGTCAAAGGCAGTCGAGGCTAGCCGCTCGTGCTTGTACCAGCCTTCGCAGTTAGTCCGTGCTAAGCTGAGATGAAGTATAGTGGCTCGAGGAAACCGGTAAGTAGAAATAATTAGCAATGGCGCATGGTTGGGCTGACAGCGGTCCCTGCATCCTCAGCTTAAGCCGCTACCTAACGTCTGCAGAGAACGGCGATCTCGATGGTGTGGAATGCACGTTGCAGAGGCACACTGGAGCTGAGACTGCAGCCAATGCCACAACCAGGAGAGCTGGAGGTCGCTGCTTTGAAGCGTTGTTTCGCAGAACGTTCGAGCGCTCCCGCCAGAAATGTCTGTCTCAAAGCCAGGAGCGCGGGCTAGCTCGCGCTTGTAGCTTTGACTGGAGTATCAGCTTATGAGCGTTCTCCGCCAAGTCACATTCAGGACCGAGTAACTTCACGAAAGAGACATACTGCCGCGAACTGGCGCTGCTTCTTAGGAACTCATGACGTCACGGCGTTTCAACGGAGCTTCACAAACCACCAACAGACGCACCTTTTGAAATCTGTTCATTCGTTTTTAATGTAGTTTTTTTTTTACTTCTGTGCCCAGCCTAGCCCTGCCCAGCCCAGAAACACTAGTCAAGACTAGTGTTTCTGGACGGCCGGCGCAACATGGAAACACTTCGTTCCCGTATCCCTTTAATGTCGCGAGCGTAAAAAGTAAAAACAAAAACAAAAATAGGAATTGAAATAAATAAATGTTAGGGTTCAAATCATACGGTTCGGACGAGCATATATCTGTATTAAATTGTCATAGCGAGGCATCAAATTCAGGTATTGCGCAAAACTCATTAGATTCTAGAATTTCAAGAGTTAGCTGATGTAATATATTTAACAATCCATCTTGCTAATGGTGCTCGCTTTATTTCCTAGTAACGTATACAGGTTGCCTCGCGAAAGCATTTTTAAACTTCGTTTTAGTTTCGGCGCATATAACTCAGCTTTCGAGGCATCGTTTAAAATAAGGCAGGTCGATTTCTCAATCTCGATCGGGTCCCGAGTTGCCGAATGTCACGCGAACGGGTCGAGAAATACGGAGCAGCTCGGAGTGCCGCAGTTTATTGCCAAACCAGGATTCCTGCTGGTGCGCATCTCGCATTCGTCCCTCGGGCGATTTTGTCACGCGATCTGCCCCGAGGCGCGCGATAAAGAAACAACATAGCCCCCCGAAAAGCCAATAAGGCGACACAAAGTTACCTCGCTGCGTCGTCGTGCGGACTGGAGGTAGATCCAGTTCCGGCAAGGCTGTCGCTTCGGGCGGCACCCCGGGATTTCGTGCGACGAGGCCCCGGACAGCACGCAAGCCCAGAGATATTCCTCGAATACGCAGTGCCATCCCCCATTCTCAGTGATAGGCCAGATTGGTCGGCTGACATGGGTGGCGACGTGCCGCATTCGTGGCAGTTGGTTTACTCCTCTTGAACGATTTAATGTTTTGACGTACGACGCTTGACCTGATCGTATTACATATGGTCAAAGACAACTAAAAAAAAAAAAGCTACGGACGTAGCGAGTACCGAGCACCTTATTAGAGAGTTTTAGTAATACGTATAGCAGCAAACGTAAGCCCCCTACGTTAGCGTTAACGCTGCGTCCTCCATACTACGCGCATGAGCCATACGTACGTACTGCGGCGAGCTATGCGTACGTACGCTCGCTATCGCTTTTTGCGAGCGTACGTAGCGGTCCCCTGCGTACCATTTCTCGTTGCTCTCGTCGAGCACGGGAAAGCGCGAGACTACTCCAGTTTGGAAAATGGCGGCGGTGAGGCAAACCAGTGGAAGTGCTACGCGCGTTGTACGGGTTCGCTTCAGCATTGAAGATGACCTCAATCTTGTGGAAGAAAGAGAAAGAAGAGAAAAAGGGCGAGGCTCGTGGCGGGCGAGGACACGCGGAGTTCAGAGCTGGAGACAGACGAAAGAGCCGGTGCCGAGCAAGGCCTCCAACTGAAGACCCGGACCACTAGACAGCTTTGGCCCTCCTCTTCATTGGGCTCTGAACTTAAGTACAGATAAAACCTTTTCCCAATGGTAGCGCTTCCCGGTGTGACTTCCTCGGAGCGAGTGGAACTTGGCCTGACAGGCGACCCACGACCTCCTCAAAGAAATCAACGCGACGAACCCTTTCGAGCGCCCACAAAGATGGGTGTCAATAGCCAAGAACGTTGGCGACGCCGTCGAAGCCAAAAAGGAGTTTACCGTGCGGTCGGTACGCGAGCGGTGCGACCTATTGCTTGCATACTTCCAAGCAAATGACGAGGCCAACATAAGATAGATAGGGATCCCACAACACACTGGAGCGAACCAAAGATCGAACTGCCTAGCCGCACAGCCCTAAAAAAAAAAAGGCAAAACACGTTCACAACAGGCAACTAGAAAGATATTCACGCACTTCGTAGCAAAGCGAAGAGATTCGCAGTGTTAAATTGGCTTTACCGAATACCCGCCTTGGAATGTTTGAGGCAGTTCATAGGAGCACATCTAGATGGCGCTGCAAGTCTTTACGTATTGTTTCGTATGCGTTTGCCTTCCGCTATACTAAAAGTGCGCGTTCAACGCGCTCCGTAACGTTACGTCGGCAGCTAGCGTGCGTTGTA
>JAZHYW010058982.1:0-16232 GCA_037355805.1 Ixodes ricinus | reverse complement strand
GCTTCACCCGAGCAGACCATGGAACCTGATGCTAGCCGTCAGGTGCAGAGGTAAGCTCCAGGCTTCCCAAGCAGCTCCAAATGTGCTATAAACCTCCACAGAAAATGCCTTGTAATTAGGTGAAGGGCTTGAGGTAAGGGGAGGTGCATAAACCGACACAAAGAGAGAACATAAGCACTAGCATTTGCAATCGCCACGAACTGAAACCCACAGTGCCTGACACCGTTCAGGGAAAAAATTCGTGCTCTGTATGTTTGTATTTCGAAATACCTTTTTTACAGTTTTACCGAAGTACCTCAGGGATATCTATATAGATAGAAGACAAATCTATCTTTATATCTGCATCTGCATCTCAAGAAAAATTGAACAGTGGTGTAGACACTTAATGTAATTCAGAGTGGAGTAAAAGAAATCTACTACAGTAATTCATTTCACAATCAGGGAACCTTGATCTCACCTCTGTTCTTCTGAGGCCTAGGTTGCCTGACATTCCTGTTGCGCTGGTGTTTCCTACGATCATTCTGCGCTCGTTCATGTTCTTTGTATTAGCGCGTTCCGACTATTCCATGACTGCATCATGTTTCCCTGTGCCTGCGTACGTCGCTGTGGGGCTTCTTTTTGTAGGAAGTCAAGGAGGCTGCAGCAGCGTAAATGAACTTGCTGAATTTGTTCATGTCAATTTGCAACTTCGTGATCAGATCACGAAGTTGCTATTTGATCCTGAAGCAACTTCAGTGATCAGATATCAACTGAGCTTCATAGTGACCACAATGTCGACCTCCAGGAAAGGTTTGTCACATTTCTGGAAAAACATTTTCTAACACCTGCACTCTTATGTGCTTTTTTCTCACAGAAAAAAGAAAATTGAGGATCTAATGCTTTTTGAGAAAGATTGCGGTTTGAACCCGATACCCAGGAAGGAGAACAACCTGAGGACCGCGCATTTCACTCGAAGAAAGCGCTCGTCCTCGAGGAGGCGCTGGCCCTCGACGGAAACAAGCTCACGAGCAACAAGTTCGTGAGTGAAAGGAAGCAAAGTAGAGACACAAGGTGGGCGGAATAAGAGAGGATCGTGCACAGAAGACACTTTTTTCTAGCGACAGCAGCAAGATGCTGAAGCTCATGCAATCAATGATTGCTAATAACTTCAAATAGACAGCAGGCTTTTAATTTCACCTTTATTTGTTTACGATTACCATAGCATAAATACGTAAACGAATGTAAATTAACTCCAATAAAGATTACAATAGCCACGAAAACTTGTTCAAGAAAACAACAACAGCATCTTTTAACTCGGCACTCAGAAAATGACCAGAAAGGCCGCTTTATGGAAAGAACAGTGTCACCAAAATTATGTAGGACATGCAAACTGTATAATTTCATGAGTAAATTATCTTGACAGCACCAAAGAAGTGCTGCATGAAATAACACTTAATGTGCAACGCTTAAAAAAGACTAGAAAGGCCACGTGTGAGCAAATTTTGGGGCCCACCAAGCCTATACGAGACATGCAAACTGTGCTTATCTCGTGAGGAATGTTAGCTGCCACATTTCCATGGAAGCAAAGCACCAGCCTACGGATACCAGTTGGTCTGAATGCTGGTGAAGCTGCCCTGCAATCTGATGGAGGCTTACTGCGAAGAGGTGCCGCAATCAATGACATTTTTGTTGTACGTCGGAACATCCCCATATGGTTGAAATTAATCCTCAGTCCTGCACTGGGCCTACCAGATGCACTTTGTCGGTTTGGCATGTAAAACCCCAACGATAATGCTCGGTAGGTTGGCCTAACCAGGAGGTCGCTCGCTCAAAGTCGAGAATAGCAGCTGGGCCGGGGACAACGCGGCAATTCTGCTTGATACAGGTGGCGGCCAAAGGTGACTGCTGAAATCGTCAGTTATTGAAGGGCTCATTCAGTGAAAACATGGAACGCCACTGATTGAATCATCTAATCACTGACGGTTTCAAACGTCACCTAACGCACCTTAATGCGAGAGGGTGGTGAAAAGTGTAGGTTGACTGGCCAGCAAAACTGGTATGTTTTCCTTGGCCTAGCTACGATTTCGGCCTTGAGCGAGCGACCTCTCCTTCTCAAGCTGTTGTATTGAGCGCTAGGTAATAGAGTACTGATCTTACGAAATAAGACACGCTTGAGGGTTCTATATAAGTTTGCTGAGCACTGTACCAAGAGTATCTTGAAGGTTGTGTCTGTCCATGTACAAAGGGTTTCAAGTATTGCGCCAAGTTGGGTGCATGAAGCGTAAAGAACATACCAGTCTGGCTACCGTACAGGCATGTATAACAATTAGTAAAGATTAATTTAAAAAAAGTTAGTAAAAAAAAATTTGGGGGTATCAGTGGCCGAGTGGTTTAGCGCACACCAGCTCGGAGCACGTGGAGCGAAAGCTCGCGCTGCAGAACCCAGAGATCCTGGGTTCAGTCCCCACCCCTGCCCATTTCGATCTGGATGAGCATCGTACCTGCGTGCGGTCGTGTATCACTACTGCGTGGTGCACGTTAAAAACGCCCAGGCTAGCGGTTGTACCGCACTGGCTAAATTGCTCATCTACAGCTGAGACACCAGACACCCATTGAGGCAGACTAACTCCCAGCTCTATAAACATACACACAACAATTTTGTTTTTGCTTAGTAAAAATTGCCCCCACCCGATACATTTTCCCCACATCATGCAAGTACAGCTACTGATTCTTCTGAAGTCTAGAAATGCGAACTCAGTTACTATTTTGCCGGACCCCCACTCAACAGCTTGTCGCACAGTACTCATGCCACTGTTGAAGAGCACTTGCTGTTGGTAAGAGTGGCATCTGCGTACGGCCTCATGAGAAGCCGCCGTAATGGGTACGCAGGGTCGCCGTAGATAGTGTAAGAGACGGCCCTGCGCAAGCGTTTCCAACTTTTTCGTAGAGGCCACTCTCGCGCAAAATGCCTGTATGAAACAGAGAAACAAGAAAGCACTGTACTTTGACCACTTTTAAAACAAAAGTTGCATGGTATTGATTTGCCAGTGTGTTCATTTTGGCATGCTCCATTTTGCAATGCAGTGTGAATGCTGCATTACAATTCTTTGTCCTCTGTTGAACAGCACACTCTTTCAGACCTAAGAAGTAAAAATTGTTGCAGCAGACACTCGAAGAAAGCAGGGGCTGCATGAATTGGAAGAGATGGTTAAATCGGAACATGTCACTGCAGCAACAAAAAATGAAGCACAAAACAGCATTCCAAGGCTTGTTATTTCAAGCACGGCGACTGGACTAGCTCATTTGAAATAATTGCAATAATTAGTATTGAGCTACATGATTTCCTTCGTGATTTGTATTTGGTCTGATGCTATCTCTACAGCAAGACTGCTTATTTAGTGTTGCTACTGAGTTGAAATGCTGATTAATGGGAAGTGTTAATATCAAACATGGAAGCATGCAGGTCCAGAACTGCTGCACCCACCAGCGTCATGCCTGTGTCCCGGATAGGGACCGTCAAGTTGGCAGATGATGTCCTTTGCGCACATTATGGACTGGTACTTCAACGCGTGCGGCCTCTTGTGTCCCGAAAAGTAGATCCGCTGGTTGGTTGAAAAGCGGCAGATGGGCCTGGCTGTCCCATTCACGAAACCCCAGCAGTTTGGCAGGGGTGCACCTCGGGCATGAACGGCCTGCAATAATGGTACAGTCTTAGCGAGACCTTAATGGTGTCTAAAACATGATTTGCTTTGATCAAGTGTCTTGTTTTTATAATTAGTTTTATTCTTCAACTGCCTTGTGCCAGTATTCCTTATTTGTAGTATTGCTGATTTTAAATGCAGCGTTTGTGTTATTTTATTTTAACATATTGCCAGCTATGAGGCCAAAGCAGGTTGGTAGGCATTTTAGAAGTGCAAGCACACTTAAGTATGAAAAATGTTATCAAGAAAACCACGTACATTATCACTATTTACAACTTCTAGTAGAAAGGCAGTTCTGTTCGTCAATACATTTAACAGAAAATATTCTAAAAGAGTCCCCATTGAAGCGATAACGCTCAATAAATTTGTTATGTTTCGTTCTAGTTGTGTTACCGAAGTTTGGATATGTAGCATATTTCTTAATACCAATAGAATAACGACCATATAGTGAGACCATTATCAATGTACTTTCTCCCATGCATAGGATGTGTTGTTTTTTGTAGTATACAAGTGTTTCATGAAATAAAATCTATTACTACATAAACATCCCTCTTTAAGCTGTACATTTTTCTAAATTAGTTCTGCAGGTTAACAAATTCGACCTCCTTAGAGGGGTCATAAAACGCTTTTCCAACTTTTTCCTGTTTAGCTTTCCTCCTCAACTCATAAATCGCGCATTCTACCAAACAGTTCAAGAAGACGAAAAGAGGGGAGTCCCCTCAGCCATTGTCCTCCTTGAAGATTAGCCCGTCGCTCAAAATTCAGACAAAGTTGCTTTCCCAACTCGTTCACCCTGAAGCTGACAGTGCTGTGGAAGCTATGTGCTCGTTGGGCCAGCCACACTTTTGCCACGTGATCACGCTCTCTCGCGCATACCCACGCGCAGAGAATGAGGTCTGGTGATGAAAGGGAGGCGGCTGATTGGTCGGGCAAGCGCGTAGCTTCCACCACAATGTCAGCTTAGGGGTGAAGGGAATAAGTGAGGTCCGGTATCGTGTGACGTGCGTTTGGACCCGGTGACGCGCTTTAGGAACCGCGGATGTATCACAGTGAAAAGGCAGAGAGCTTACAAAGGGGAGAGGTACGAAATAGTCCGCTGTGTTTTCAAATTTTCGCACTGAAAGTCAGGCTTTTGACTTTCTACCTTTTTTCTTTTGGCCGACTGAACGATGTGCTATTAGTAAAATCCCAATCTAAAGTGATTTATACCAGCCCAAAATTCGTTTCATGGGCCACTTTAGCTGGAAATGACAACAGTAGGCAGGAATTTGTTTGGGGGGGGGTAGAGGGAGAGGAGAGGGCTGAGAGGGGCTGGGATGTTCACGACTTGTAGTGTAAAGGTGGAGGGAGTCAAAATGCATGTGTCTGGTTGAATAGATATGGGGGGGGGGGGGGCGGGGCTTAAAGCTCCTGGCTAGGCTACTTGAACACCAATAATGACAGGTAATATTATTTGACGCTGCAAGCTTTGACTATTGCAGGGCGTTTGATGAAATGCAGGTCAAATCACTCCAGCAAAGAGTGTTTATAGCACAAAGAAAAGGTTATCAGTATTGGTCTCTGCCAAAGAGTCCCTATTACGAAGATGAATAAACTTTGTTGTAACTAGGTTCCGAATTACTTTTGGGTTCTTTTTAATTAGGAAACATAAAAACCGTTAGGTATAAAAAAACATCAAACCATTGCACCTTACATAAATATTAAACGCGGGCAACATCCCCCCCCCCCAAAAAAAAAAAACAACAACAATTGGGACGCATTTATAGGTTCTGGTTTTCTATGGGAACGCACGTCGGCGGTCCTGTTCCTTGTGGGCAAATTAAGCAACTACCGTGCGTAATTTGACCACGTGCTCTACGCTTACTTTTTAGGGGGGATGGCGAGGAGATAGTCGCGCGCTTTGACCTCGGGGGAAGGGACTGCTGGCTCGGAGATGCGTTTTGATAGGACACCGAAACTTAGAAACGCATGCAATAGTTCACTTTTTTCGGAATGTCCTAAAATGCAGCCCGCGTTTTTCTTAACTTTAATGGTTTAAAAACGCTGCTCTGTTAACGAGCAGACTTACACTCCCGAAGCGTTCCAAGTCGCCCAAGCTCAGCCAGCTGAGGGCAGTCAGGTCGCCCAGCAAGTGGCCAAAGGCGCCGTCGATGTGCGTGAGCACTTTACCGACGATGCTCGAAATTGCCGACGAATGACGGCCGAAGATGAGGCTCCAACTCCCACCAGCGGTTTGGGTGAGCAAGTCGGCGCAGGCAGATAAGGAGGGCCTCCTCCCGCTAGCAACAACCTCTTTGCTGCTGCACACCACCTTTGGCATCAGCAGGGCGTCATTCAGGAGTTCAAAATCGTCCTTCTCAAAGCGAAACATACGCCGAAAAGTCAGGTCGTCGAGTTTGGCGACATCCAAGAGCCCCCCTCTTGACTTGAATCTACGTGGTTCTGGCTCCCGGTATTGGAGGAACATGTTCTTCAAATCGCTCCACGACATGTTCATATGCAGAAGCTGGTCGACCAGCACACTGGATCGCGATCGGCGTATTGGAGGCATGATCAGAAAGAAGAAACATTGAAAACAAACCACTTCACAGAGCTCAAGCGATGCGCAACCTGAGTTCGTAATTTGGCGCGAAATTCAGCACGTGTGGATTGTCTTGGCTCCGTTAGTTGTGGCATACTAGACTAAAAATGAGATTGGCTGTGACCAAAAGCGTTGGTTAAAAAACGTTTAAAGATGTTTGTCGTGACAATATTTTTAATTTTTTTTTAAATTAACAGTATTTAGCGTGCCAATTAAAATGCGAGAATTACATTACTAGCTGCAACTACATCTTGGTGGCGCTGCAGAGCCCGCGACGTTTGCGTTTTACGTCGCCGCGGGAAACGATCTTCCAAAACTCTATTGCCTAGCGTGCGCTAACGCAAGCGCTAAATTTAGCGCGAGCGTGCGCTAAAATTGCGCACGTTATTCTAAAACTCCCTATTAACACATCTGCCTACAATATGAATATCCAACTCGCCCAAGCATTCATTCTAAGAAATAACACACATTGCAACGTTTCGTTGGCAGCTTATTTCCAGGAACATTGCCTCAGCTGTCATAACCTTGGCAGTTTTGACGAGACTTTGCGCAAGCTCGGACATGAGATTCCATATTATTTTCCCCGATCAGAGCAAATCGAAGCAAGGAGCGAGCAATGTGTGGCACGGTTGGTTTGGAAGCTTGAGTTTAGAGTTCGAGAATTCGCTATTGCTGTATTGGACTCTACTTGGGTGGTTGCTCTATAGCTCTGGAATGCTTTCAATCAACAGAAGCGAGCCAGCCATTCAATACACCAAACAAACTAATCATTTTTCAACGAAACATCTCAGGGCCGACAAATTTTATGAAATTTCGCAGTGTCGTTGAAACGTGCAGATAAAAGTTGTTTACGAAGAGTGTTTCTACAAAATGGTACGAACCCCTTTTGAAAGCTTCATGGTTCTAAGTTTAAAGAGATCACTCCCTACAAGGGGAGCACTTTGGTGCCATCTCTCGTGAACAATCAGACTGCTGATCATTGAATTATAAGTGGAGAGATGCACACCACATTGTGAATAAAATCCAAGAGGAAATAGAGTCGACTTATGGGTGCATGGCAATGACGTCACGCGGTAAAAGGAGGTGGACAAAAATGGCCGATTTAATATGGACCACGTGAATGGCTCCTGAGTCACTCCTGCTCTTCATGGCCTCCTCATACTTCTTGAAGGCGTTTACGACGTTATTCAAGTTCCGCTGGCTGTCTCTTATTGTGGAATACGCACACATGACATCAAAGCCTTCAGGCATGCACTAGTCAAAAGCAAACTTACACGCTGACTTCTCGAGGTGCAGCTTTTCAATGATATTTTTTCTATCCCCTTGCGCTCTAGTGCATTGTGATACTTTGAGAATCTGATGTTCCAGATCAACGGCCTACTTTCCACGAGTGAAATCAGAACCTCGCACGAAACTGCTATTTCTGCCTCCATTGTTCCAGTTTTTACACTTTTAAGCCGACTTGGCATGCAGTTGGCTGTTGAACACGAACTGACCGAGCCGTGCTAAACTCTAGCTCACATCTATACAAATAAATAAATATGAAAACTAGAGAAAAGCTTTTTCTAAATTTTAGATGCAACACGTTCGATTTCTAAGCGACAAGTGAGGGCGTGCGCTTCGGACATAAAGGCCAGGTCTTTATTGAAATTTCCAGAACCTCCGCACGCCGCTACGAAGGCCTAGAGGCTCATTTGAGCAACCAATGCTGGAGCATGTTGCCACATATGAATGAAATGCAAGGCGTTATGTTGACAGACACCGCGGTCTTTTTTATTATGGTCTTTTATTGACCTTCGTTACAGTATGCCAAGGAGATACCACCAGCGAAATGTTAACATCACGCAACTATCTGCATAATAATTAAATGAGATCGGCAAGAAAACGCAGCCTCGTAACAACAATATATGTGCGAAAATAAGTTTAGATATTGTCCAAGACACTAATAGCAGGGGGCACCTGTGAAAGCAGGTGTTTGGTGAGTGGCGTCACCACGGACCCCGAGCCATGCGGGTTCGCCCGCTCACGTCTGGCTGTGCGTGGCCTTCCCGTGTCCGGGGAAAAGGGCATCCTGGTGGTTGAGCCGAGCCCGGGGTAGGTTTGGACCCTTCGGGGCCCCCGGGTGAGGCAATACACCACTTCGGCCCCTGCTTCTCGTAGACGGGAGTCCTGGTAAGGCCCGGCCAGGATGATTCAGTCTAGTCGTCTTTTCTTCTACTATCCCCTCCGATCTTTCACTTTTACCTTTCCTGTTTCCTTTACTTCTCTCTCACTTATCTTACTCCTTTTTCACCCCTCTTTGGCGGCAAGGGCTAACCTTGGGTGGCAATGGACCTCTGTCTTGACCCACACTTGGGTATAGTTTCCCGGCAGCACTGTTAGCGTAACGTCTCCAGCCAAGCCCTTCTTGTTATGGTGCGTTACCTAACCCCTTGTTGGGCTCGGTGGTGGGCGGTGCACCGCGGATTCTGAACACTCTTTGCCCTCCTATGGCGCCCCACCCCTCCAAACCCCGTTCAGGGCACGCCTTTAAAAGGCGCTGCCTTGAACACAAAACCATTGAAAAAGAATCCAAGGAAGAAACCTTTACAAAGTTTTTTGTCATTCATTCGCTGGATGAACAGAAATCAGTTTCAAAGCTCTCACCCTTTGTTGTGGCTAAAGTTCTTGAGCACCTTGTAGGGTTCTCCTATAAGGCTAAGAAACTCCACTGTGGAGACCTCCTTGTGGAGGTAGAAACAAAACAAAAAACAAAGTGAAGCACTCTCCAAGATGACCAACATTGTTGACTTGAAAGTGTCGGTGAGCCCTCACCGTACACTTAACACCATTCGTGGTGTCCTCTCTGAGGATGACTTCCTTTATACCAGTGAGGATGAACTTCTTGAGGGCCTCGAAGGCTCTGGTGTCGTCGCCGTCAAACGAATAATGTTTAAAAAGAATGGTGAAGAAATTCCTCCAAGCATGTTATTTTGACTTTCGAGAGGCACACTCTACCAGAGACAATAAAAGCAGGGTACCTTAATTGCCGCATCCGCCCTTATGTCCCCAACCCACAGCGGTGCTTCCGTTGTCAGCGTTTTGGCCACGGATCACGCAGCTGTCGCGGAAGGGAGACATGTGCAAAGTGTGGAAGTCAAGGCCACGTCTCCGACATTTGCGAGGCCGTGGCCCATTGCGCTAACTGCGGTGGACCACACCCCGCTTACTACCGCAGCTGTCCTTTCTTTCAGCAAGAAAAATATATTCTTGCCCTTAAAGTCAAAGAAAATATCACATACATAGAAGCAAAAAAGCGTTTTTCCTTTTTGTCAAAGGGTAGTTATGCTGAGGCGGTGCGCAGGGGCCCTGCACCGCGCTCGGAGTCAAGGGCCACCCAGGTCTCTCCCGAGATCTTGGCGGCCGACCTTAGGGCCCCGGCTCCCCGACCGGGGCAGCAGCAGCTTCCTCCAGCCCCTGGTGGTAGCACGCAGGCTGCCCCTCCATCCAAGGACAGGCCGGCAGCAGCCGCGCCTGCCCCCTCTCCTAGGTCCCCTTCTAGGGAGAGGGAGCGAGTTTCTCGCTCCTGCTCGCTGGAGAGGGCCCCCTACCGAAGGAGCAGCATGGTACCCATGCAGCTCCTGTGAAAGGAGGTGTCAAGACGAGCTTGGGTGACCCCTCGCCCAGTTCGTCCGCCACTCCTCCATCCGGTCGTGGCCGGGGTTTTCCCCGCGCGTGCCAGGCCGGACCAGCTCCGTCATACTCCATCCATCAGACACTTCCCAGGACATGGAGATACCAACTGATGCTGACAGTCAGTCTACTCCTGGGTCCGACCAGGATGGTATGGAATGGGAGACAGCCTCTCGTAAATCTAAAAAGAAGCAACCTGTAGTAGCGCCCAAGTGATGGCCCCGATAGCTGCCGTATTGTGGTCACATCTTCCACCTAGCTCGAGTTGGCTCTCCATAGTTTTATTTATTTTGCTAGGTTTTATCTCCTTATATTTACATATTTACACACTTTTTAATAGATGACTAAGTTACATTTTATGCAATGGAACTGTCGCGGTATTTTAAGAAATATTGATGATGTCAATCATTTCATGAATGAGCTTCGGCCCATCGCTCTTGCCTTGCAAGAACCCATCTTCACTCTAATTCTTTTAACATTTTAAGACGTCATCAGGTTTTCAGGAAAGACCGTCCCGCTTCCACTCCTTCTGGTGGCGTTGCAGTAGTTGTGCAGAGTGGAGTCGCTTGTTCTCAAGTTCCACTCCGCACACCTCTGGAGGCTGTTGCAGTGCGTCTCCTCGTGGACCGCCTTGTAACGCTTGTTTCTTTATACTTACCACCAAATGTTCCTTTGAATCTTCAAGAGCTGCAGGGACTTGTAGGACAGCTTCCTCAACCGTTTTTAATTTTGGGTGATTTTAACGCTCATCATCCCATGTGGGGTAGTACCCGTCAAGACTTCCGGGGTGGTGTTATTGAACGTCTTTTATTGTCTTCTGGGCTGTGTCTTCTTAACGGGAAAGAGCCAACTTTTTTAGTGCGGCACACAACTCATTCACATCTATTGATCTTTCTATCGCTTCACCTTCATTACTTCCTTGCTTTTCATGGAAGGTTCTCCGTAACCCTTTTGGAAGTGATCATTATCCTATTGTTTTAGAAAGTACCGTTCCATTGCCTAATCTTTTAAAGCGGGTCCCTAGGTGGAAGTTAGACAAGGCTGACTGGACGCTTTTTAATCTTCACTCCACTTTAGATCCTTCGATTCTTTCTTCTATGTCCCCCGAGAACGCTACACTTCTATGTTACTGAGCAGATACTAAGGGCTGCTCAGCGCTCTATTCCACAAACTTCTGGTAATGTGCCAAAAAATGCAAACCTTGGTGGAACAAGGAGTGTGCCACAACCCTGGCAGATCAAGACAGGGCCTGGGAAAGATTTCGTAGATATCTCACTTCACACAACCTTGTGGAGTTCAAGCGCCGAAAAGCCAAGGCTCGTTGGACTAGGAAGCAGGCAAAACGGAAGTCTTGGATGAAGTACCTGTCTTCTCTAACTAGTTTTGTCCCTGCCAAAGAGGCCTGGGACAGATATAGGAAAGTAAATGGGGATTATAGGTGCTTTGCCATCCCAACGTTTAATGCTCCTTGTTCGTCATTAAAAGACATAGCTAACATCCTCGGGGAACATTTTTATAATTCATCTAGCTCAGCCAACTACAGTGCTAACTTCGCACAGTTTAAAGCTCGTGCGGAGCAACAAAAGTTAGTCGTAACTGGAGGAAATGCAGCCTCTTATAATCGGCCATTTACGCGATATGAACTTGAGATGGCCCTTAATGTAAAAAAGCTATCTGCTCCTGGGCCCGATGGGCTTCACTATGAAATGCTTCGTAACCTGTCCACGGAATCCCTTGAAAACCTTCTTCTTTTTTTAATTCTTTATGGGAAAAGGCTTGTTTTCCTCAGACTTGGAGGCATGCACATATTATTCCCCTTCTAAAACCTAATAAAGATCCTTCACAGCCATCAAGTTACCGCCCAATCGCACTGACGAGCTGCCTCGGAAAAACGTTTGAAAGGCTGATAAACAGGCGACTGGTGTATGTATTGGAACAACAGAGGGCCTTTGATAACAACCAGTGTGGATTCCGCCGAGGTCGTTCTACTCTCGATCACTTGGTACGCTTGGAAACTGTGATACGTGAGGCATTTGTAAACCGGCAGCACTGTGTTGCAGTTTTCTTTCGATTTGGAGAAGGCATATGATACAGCGTGGAGACATGGGATTCTTCAAGATCTGTATGCATGTAACATCCGTGGCCGTATGCTGCAATGCATAAGGGAATATCTAACAAACAGGACTTTTCAAGTTCGTCTTGGCTCCAACCTATCCGATTCCTACGTGCAAGAAAATGGAGTCCCTCAAGGAGGAGTCTTGAGCGTGACTTTATTTGTGCTAAAAATGAATTCAATTGCACGACTGCTACCTCCTTCTGTTTCATATTCTCTTTACGCTGATGATATACAGATCTCGTCTTCCTCTTGTAACCTTTCCAGCTGTGAGCGCCAATTGCAGATAGCCATAAACAAACTTTCCAAGTGGGCTGACGAGAACGGGTTTCGGTTCTCTGCATCCAAAACAGTCTGTGTGCCCTTTTCTTTGCGTCGTGGGCTGTCATTGGATCCATCACTGGAACTAAATGGAAACCCTGTACCTGTCAGGAAAGAGCACAGATTTCTTGGTGTGATATTTGATAAAAAGCTTAATTTTATTTCACACCTGAAAGCTTTAAAAACTAAATGTCTTCAGTCTATGAATCTTTTGAAAGTTCTATCTCACAAGTCATGGGGTTCTGACAGAAAATGTATTCTACGGTTGTACAACGCCCTTGTAAGATCTCGTCTTGACTATGGTGCGGTAGTGTATGGATCGGCCCGGCCATCTGCCCTCAGGATGTTGGACCCAGTTCACCACCTTGGGTTGAGACTAGCAACTGGTGCTTTCCGGACGTCCCCTGTCTCCAGTTTGTATGCAGAAGCTAATGAGCTATCACTGAACAAACGACGTACATATCTTAGCCTAACGTATGCTTTTAAGATTCTGGCTGACCCTCAACACCCCACTTACTCTTCCCTTACAAGGTCGAGGTTTTCCCGTCTCTTTAACAACAAGCCAAGCATCGTGACACCATTAAGCTCCCGCATTGAAGAACTTTGCACTTCACTGCATCTTTCATTGGACCAGGTCGGCCTCATTCGAAATGTCGACGACCGTATTCCTCCCTGGAAGACACTGCCAGTTGCCTGTGACTGGTCGCTCACAAAATTTAACAAACATGGCATTTCCCATGCTGTAATACTGCAAGAGTTTTGTGAAGTACAAATCAGGTATGATGGTTATCTTCATGTTTACACAGATGGCGCCAAGACTTCATCTTTTGTTGGCTGCGCTGTGTATTCAGAACGCTTCTCTAAAGTTAAGCGACTTAATTCGTTTGCCAGCATTTTTACTGCAGAACTCTATGCAGTATCAATGGCAATAGACTACATTCTACATAAGAAAATAACTAGGGCTGTTCTGTTTGTTGATTCTCAGAGTGTGATTGTTGCAGTTTGCTCTGTTAAAGACACTAAAAACATGCTTGTACAACAAATTCAGAGTAAACTCAACACTGCTCTACATGACGGTCAAAGCATAATATTTTGTTGGGTACCTAGTCACGTTGGCATAGAGGGCAACGAGAAGGCCGACAGGCTTGCAGGGTCTGTGGGAAACCTTGTCCAATCGTCTTCCTGTTTACCATATCAGGATATAAAGCCTTTAGTAAAGTCATCACTTTTTCGTTGTTGGCAGTTGGAATGGGACAGGGAGTGTGAAAACAAGCTCCACGTTACAAAGCCTGTTCTTGGAGCCTGGGAAAGCTCTTCATGCAAGAGTCGTCTTTATGAAACCTTGCTGTGCCGTCTGAGAATTGGGCATTCCTTTATCACTCATAAGTACCTGCTTTGGGGGAAGATCCACCTATTTGTGATCAGTGTGGTGATACTCTTACAATCTTACATATCTTGTGGTCCTGTCCCGCTCTGGAGCCAAAGCATCGTGTTTATTTTCCTGAGTTGTTTCGACAACAGATCCCGTTTCATCCGGCCCTCCTGCTGGGGGAGAATCCCATAATCCCTTTTAGCAGGGTAATAGACTTTCTTACTAGCATTGGCATTTTATACCAAATATAGCTTTACCAAGTCCTAGGTTGCGCTTTTGGAAAACCCTCACCAAAGTATGCTGATTGTTACTATCGTTTGGCGCAGATGGCCACGTAGCTCTTGCGCCATTAAACCCCAAAATCACTCCGAGACACTAATGGACGCACACACGCATACAGAGTCTAGGCAGACTAAATGCATATAGTAGAGGGGAAATTGGGTGACCATGCCAATCTGTAGCTCGACTCAATGGGGACGGTCAATAATAATGCCCTTCCTGATCTTTTTTTTAACGACTCGTCCGTTTGTAGGGGGCTGCTGACTTCTGGAAGAATTACTTTCCGGCGGCGTTCATAGAAGGTGCCTTCTCTGGGTGCACACTTTCACAACTAAAGTATCCCCCATGATCTTGCTACTTCAGAAAATGCCCTCGCCGGTGAATTGCAAATAATGCATGCACTCGAACTGCGCACTTCTTCCTGCCCTTGATCATGTGTTCTTCCAGCACGGTGCTTAACTTCAAAATGAAATCTGTGAGGTAGTCATCCAGTTCCCCGGCTTCTTGTCTCCAACAAACAGAGCTATAACGAAAGGTTCAGGATCGCAGGTTTCGACGACAGACGCTAGAATGTGCCAGAACTGCTTGATTGAACTTTTCGCAGTAGGCAGGCCATCAACATTGATGAGAAACGAAATGGAGTCTCCAGGGACACTGCCTGAGCTCATCATTCGTTTTAAGTGACGATCCGAACCCGAAATAGTGTAGAGACCGGACGCTATGTTTTTCACGCCGCAAATTCTCGGTGTCCGCATTAGTCTTCTTGCGTCCGTAGCAGCTCCGTGTAGGTACGTTTTCAATATCTTACAAAGCTTGCTAAGATTGGATGCGCAGGCTTTGGTCTCGTGCCCAGGTCGCCAGCGTCGCTTGCCAAAGTAAACTCTCCTCTGCACTTGAGATGGCAAATGAGTTTCAGTTTCTTCGGAACCTGATTTGCTCAAGCAAGGATCTTTGGGATCGCCGAATCCCGGTGCGCTCAGACTCTGCCAGCTCCGCCACTGCTGTCGTCTGATCCGTCAATCGCTGAATTGTCATCGCTCTCCTCAGAGCAGACTTCGAAAAACTGCCGCAAGATGGTCGTGCACGTTTTCGGGAATCCTTCTTGCGTCGCTCGCACACGTCATCAAATGATCGCCTCTGTGACTTCATTTTACGAACCACGAGATCGTCTCCTCTCAGCACCGTTCAATCCCAGAGGGTATTCCTGTGTCTCGCGAGTCGCACAGTCTGGCGTACCAGAAATCGCGCTCAATCGCCACCCACGGTTGCCCGCTTGTTCCAGGATCTTCGGTGCGCTGGAAAATTCTGTCCGGATTTGTTTCCAGTGTCATATAGTGTAGAGCTTACGCTCTTCTAATACAAAAATAACTGCAGAGCCCTCAAATACTACGCCTGCCCATCACTTCAGCACCCTTGGCCCGCACTCCCAACGAGCATGTGCCAGTGAATGTGCGAAGGCTCTAACCAATAATGGAGCAAGGGCTGAGGCTCCCTACACAGGCCGCATTAGCAGACCGAAGCTCTGCCACTTCTAAACGCAAGCGAATTTCCGGTTCTAAAACCCTCTATGAACGGAATGGCAAGCCGCCAGACTGCCCTGTATCGACATCCACTCAAGCGGGGTTGCGTCCCGATTTCGGGTACTGCCAGGGCAGGAATACCCACAAACGTAATATGCGGATCCCGACCTGGATTGGCTTTAAGCAAAGTGAGCAGCAGCAACAAAAGGAAACTCGGGTACCGCTACTTGCACGTGTCACGCCAGGCACGCAGGTGCGTCGGTGCCACGGTGAGACTGGCTGCGGCCTGACCGTTAGCGCATCAAACCGTAACTGCAGAAGAATCGGCAACCTAATCGATGAGTCAGAGTCATGGTGGTCGGGCCATTGCGAGCCGCAGATTGTGCTTGTACGTGAAGCCGTGAGCAAAACGTAAACCGGCGGCGAAATGCTGCAACGGAGCCATTGGTCACAAAATGGCTAAACCTACCTGTGTGGCGTTATGAGTTAACAGATTCTATTACGATATTATTCTCTGACTAAAAAGTAGAATATATTTAGGAGGAAATATTTGTAGTTTTAAGTGATGGCGTTACTCGTCGGACTTTACGGTATTATACACTCCGACTAAACTCCCTGGCTAAAACTAAACAGTCGTGGCTGAATCCTGTGTTTGTACATTTCAAGTACGGTTAGGGTTGTGATGGCGGGTTGT
>JAZHYW010058980.1:0-25434 GCA_037355805.1 Ixodes ricinus | reverse complement strand
CTTCCTTTAACTTCTTCCAGCTTCTGTCGCACAAAGACCCGTGTCGGCTAAGCCGCTTCTTGCGCTTGCATTTCGGCCTGCCGCGCTAGGCACTGCTTATACTCCTCTGACGCGTTTGCCCGCCTCACACACTCTAGCAGCAGCATGCACTGCCTGACGCTGCATGCAAGTTCAGACTCGCCCCAGCATCCGCGTGCGCTCATTGGCTTCCATCTTTTGTTGCGTTGCCTCCTCCTCGCCTTTGACCTTTCACTACTCTACTCCTGTCCTACGCGGCACGCTTCCTTCTCCACCGCATGCTTGCTCCGCAGGCGTGATGCCGTCAGCTTTGCTCTGCCATATAAGTACTAATGCTAACAAATTAATAAAAAAAAACTTAAAACGTGAAGGATCAGTCAGAAGCCGACCCAAATGCAAGCTCCAAGAAACAATGAAGCAGTTACAACAAGGGGGTCACGAGATAGGTGTGTAGAGACCTAAGGCAAGTGTGAAATTGTGCGCAAAAAATAAGTTGCATACCAGATTAAACAGTCTTAACGGGGTACAAGAGTTTGACACAGAATTTTAAAGGGAGGCATAGAAAGGTTTCAAGGCTAGGTAGGCAAGCTACCGCCCAATATAGAAGGTACAGCCCGCCATCTATCCATTCATCGATCCATCCATGTAGCCACCGCCGGCAGCTCCGTCGCCGCCGGTGTGAATGATCCACGATCCTGTTCTCAGCACGCACGCCTTCTTGTGCCGGTGCCGGCACGGGGTGAAGGAGCCGGCTGTGCGAACGAGGCTTTAGTGTTTCCTTAGACTTTGGTCCCTTCCTGGTCTCCCCTCGAAGCTAAAACTACGAAGCCTGGGACATGTCTTCGACCGGAGTGCTTAGCGTCCTGTTCGGCCGACGCACCGAAAGTGGACCCTAAGTGACAACAAACGACGTGACAAAAGCCGGAGCGTCAAGCCGTTGGACGTCGCGATCCCGGCGATGGTGCAAGAAGTCTAGGCCAAAAGAGCCAGCAAGTATGGTACGACGTCGTCAGCGGGGTTTTCAACTCATGGCTGGCGAAGCTTCTACGGACAGTCGAGCTAGAAGCGACCCGCAGCAAAGCAGGCGTCTGCCACATCATCCACTGCCACTGCGACGCCGCCGGGATCGCGGCCGGTGATGACTCTATCACTTCTACGAAGTCACCAGGCATACTTGCTCGGAACACTTTCTCGATCGCAATAAATGCGTCAGTCGCAGACATGTTCCAGGCACTGTACCGAGATGCCCTGTCTACAGCCACTGAACAAGCTGCGCTTCAGAGTAACACAACTTCGGCCGTCGCATTGCTTAAAATCACAATTGCCTGTCATCCGAAACCTCACTCGGAATCCCAAGGAACCGTTTTCCGTCCTCCAGAAATGGTAAAAAGGTCCGCGACGGAGCGAAACGATATTGCTGGAGCTTCCCAACGCCACATGTGAAGCTTGGGAAGTCACATTATTTTAACTGTGCCATAGCCAAATTGCATGCGCTCTGCGCTATGGTCTGTTGCAGGTTAAGAATAATGGGACAGGCTCCTCCCCACAAAGCCTTACTCTTGCCACTTTAGGGGAACAAATGATAAAAAGGAGGCAAGTGGAAAGCTAGAAACTACCAATCCTGGCAAGCAGAGAGCTTTGTGGGAGGGGCTTGTACCACCATCCTAAGCCTGCAACGGAACAATAAAGGAATGAAGTTCCAATGCATTAAGCGTAGCCCATCCAGTGGCTCTGAGACGTAACGACAGAGGCACCGACGCAAAACTGGGAGTGCGCGTGACTGCGAGAAAGGCTCACGGCGTCGGTGCGCAGGATCTTGCTCTTGAGCCAGGAGAGGTAGTAGACCCGGACACGCTGCTTTTTGCCTGAGATGGTGACCAGGATGTTTTGTCCCTCCAGCACCTCCATCTGCTGGAAGCGGCGCCTCGAGATGAGCTGGTACACCTTGCCCTGGCCGCTACGGTCAGCAGCATTAGGCCGTTCTCTGTGCCGATTAGCAAATTCACACCTGCGTCGGAAGGGAAAGGAGACGACATCAGCTCGCACATTTGATTGACGTGGCGCTAAGGGCCGCGGCAGCTTCGCAAAAGAATGACGTGTGACCAAGCGAGGATACGCGTGCGATAACGCAGATTGCGAGAGACGTCCGCACGATTCCAAAGATAATTTTTCTAGAGTGAGCTCGCATACAAGGGGATCTCTCGGAGTGCTCCGCAAAAAAAGCAGAACTGTGCAGCTTGAGGCGAAGGCATGTGTGAAATCGTTCAGAATGAACGAGGAACAATACTAACAACCTAAAAGCAACTAGAAAAAAGAAAAAAAAAGGACAAGGAGGGTATCTTTTAGATAAACCTACCTCTCAAGTGGGAGATTCAAGTACATAAATCTAAACCTTTCTTTGTAGCGTAAGCTACACTGGCCGAGGTTGAGCAGTTTCAACGCGGCTCCTGGAGAGCCGTGCTGCGCATGCGCAAGGAGCCGTGACGGAACGGGCAGGACTGGTATGGCGCCTAGGTCAGTCCCCGATGCACGCACTGCAGCCCATGCACCCAGCTTGAGATCATGGCTCCGCACTGTCCGGTTGTTCTGGGCGGCAGCTTGGTTGCTTGATACATAACCACTCGGCGCACAGCTGGCCAAACCAACGACAGGCATCTGGCACGCCCCAGCGGAGGACTGAGGATTAATTTGGACCACCTGGGGATCTTTTGACGTGCAACCGAAAGCTCGGTTACACGGTGCCTCCTCCGCAATAAGAAGCAGGAGAAGCTTAACTCATCGGATCTCGAAAAAGTCACATAATGCGTATACCGTGTGTGTGTCATTGAAGCAGCAGTAAGCATGATAATCAAGCTAATCCTAGACAACCAGGAAGGCTAAGAATAACGAGCTGAACCTAAGCTTACGCTTACGTATATCCTGGCATAGGCCGAGCTTGCCACTGCAATTTTTTGTTAGCTTCTCAACAAATAAAGCAATATTGGGTGCCAGGGTTCCTTTAACCTTCCCTGCACAGTGCAATCCACTTGTAACAATACCAAATATAAGGGATGTACCACTTATAACGATTAGTTTCTAGTCCAGATACAACGATAATCGGCTATAACAATCAAAATTTCTGATTTTCTCATTGTTATGAGTGGATTGCACATGCACCACTATGCTGCCATCCACGACAGGTTAAAGATGAAATGCGTTGTCAATGAGCAATGTCTTCGTAAAAAAAAAGCACAGGGTTTTGAAAAGTTACCTTCTCTTTTCACCCTGACCTTACCTCTCAACAAAACTTTCAGCCTTTCCACTCTGGTGAAGAAGGAAAACAAGCGAAGCTGTACTATGGTGGGAATGAAGTAATGGCCGTCCACAAGTCGGCAAAGCCAGAGTGGAAAGGCTGGAAAGGTTGCCTCGATCTATGAGCGACGGCGGCAAGCAGACAACCGGCAAATACAACACTCTGCACAGCTACCGCCGTCTATGAGCGACGGCGGAACCACAGTGTTGTGTCGACATTTGGTGCCAGATACGATCCTGGGGAAACTAGCTCTTAACAGCTCCGCTGTAAAACAAGCGCATGGCAGAAAGCGAGGAAACGAGTGGCTCACCCCAGAGTGCGGGCGCACAGGATCTCCGAGTAGAAGCGCTTCTTGTACTTGCGGATCTCGGGGGTGTTGTTGGCCGCCTCGTGGGATGTTGGGGTCACGTTGACGTTGACGTGCGACTCCCGCCGGGGGGACGGGGTCGGAGGAGCCCCTCCCCCGTTGGCGCCCCCGCGCTAAAACCGAACGTCAGGAATGATCGCTGCTTCTGTTGCAACTGCAACTGAGGCGGAGTCTTGTTAATAGCCTGTCGGTACTAGAAGGGGGAGAAACACAACAGTGAGGGCGCAGGTTAGCCGGCGGCAGTGCAGCTGGGGCCAGGTGTGACAACATTCCGTTCACCCCTAAGCCGACGGTTACATCTTTCACTATGTGATCAAGCAACTGCCCGTACCAGCGCCACTTAAACAATCGAAGCCTGCGAACGGCTTCTCTCTACCTCCATGTAACGCCACCACACTAGGACGACGCCAACTCGGCGATTGGGCCCAGGCTCTACGCATTAACTGGACACGAGGCTCGGCCAAATGCAGACGGTGTCCAATCTGCGTCTGCGTTCCGTCTTGCTGCGACGACGTCAGAAACCCGGGCTTCAGTTATTCTAGGCGTTGCTCGTACCCATGTGCAGTGAGTGGGGTCGGGCGACGAAAGGGAGGCGGTCGACTGGTCCAGCCAGCACATAGCTCCCATCACACCATCGGCTTAGGGGTACGAATGGAGTACAAAGCTAGCATCGCTAAGAAACACCTCCAGCTGTTATAACTTTTGCACGATTAAACGAGCGTGAGCGCGCAGTTTTTAAGTCACACTTCTAAAGTGCAAATGCTCGTGCAAGATAAAAGCATTCCACAGTAAGCGTGTGTCACAATACTTTATGCCAAGTTGGTTCGAGGTGTTTACTTGAAGCAAAGAAGCACCTAACTAAGGGGTGGAGAAAACTTTAGCAAAGGCAGAGTTAGGCTTGCACAACTGGCTTCACACAAGCGTAGAATTAAAAGGCACTGAACGGTAAAAGAGTAAGTTTATCTCCTGTCCAAAAGTACCTGCTTCTGACGCACTTCAAATTACAGCCTCCATTGCTGTCCTTCCCATGCGACTAAGATGATATGCCACTGAAACTGGCAATAACGAACCCATGCAGAGCCTGCGATGCTGACAACACTGTGGTGGCTCGGAATATAATAACCTCTATTGTAATCATACAGGCAGGCAAGTGACCAGAATGAAAGAGAAAATGTAATGGGCAGTTACATCGACTTCTATAACTGCTCCTCATCTGAGCGCTTGTGACCAGAAGCCTATGATCTTAGACATAGCTGCCCGAAATTGTTCACGTATCACATCGAACATAAGGCCCAAAAACCTTTCACAACAATTTTCGATATTCGCGTTACAAAAACCGCCATTTCCTGCCTCCCTGATTTGCGGATGCAGCTGAACCACACAAATAGGTAAAACATTTGCTTCCCTTGCGTGACATGGGTCTTGAATCTATCGCAGCTTCGCATTGCGTAGATAATGTGCAAGAAGACAAATACAATAAACGACTTAATTTTTGCAAAACTTGTGAATAAAACTTATTGCACAAAAAAAAAAATATATCACATGAATATTATTAATACTTTACAGTAACAAATGCATGGCATTACATCCTGAAGTGCAAGAGTCTGTGCTTGCGAAATGTTCTCTCGACTGAGATTTCCCAAACTTCACAAAATATTGAGCTTGCGAAAATGAAGTCGTTTAGAGTATAGCATCTTTTACCGTTCAGAGCCTGCTTCAACGAAAGAGTAAGTGAAGTCAGCTACCTCCTCTGAGGTAGACTTGTCCTGTTGCCTCGACTGTTGAGCGTGGCGTGGAAGCAAGTCCGGCAGTTCACCCCCGCTGGACCGGGCGCCCGAGAGGTTGCCCGACGAACTCTGGGAGAGGTCCGACCGGCCCAGGCGGTCCCCGGCGTCACGGTCACGGTTGCTCTGTGGCAGAGAGAACAACAACATGCTTTGCCGGCACGCGCAGCACGAGAAAAGCGCTGTTCAGGGCTGTTTGTGTCAAAGAAAGCACTTATTGCTTTTCTTGTAACATTCAAATTAAGAGTTGTTTGGCTGCTCATGCACCCGAGGCGATAAAATAGAATTACATGAAGCGCTTCAGCCCTCAAGTGTGTAGACTGTAAAATGATTTGCGCTCTTCATTATGTTCCCTTCAGATACATGCTGGAACTGCACAACTATTAAAGAAAAAGCGAAAAAGACCTCGCGATGCATTTATGCTTTTCTCTGCGACGACAGCATTTACAAAAAATCCGTACATTATTGGCTGAAGAAAAAACACTTTGTAAGCATCACCTTTTCCAATTCTCACGAAACGACGCAACCAGCAGCACTTCGTATTCCACTATATATATCCACGTTTTGAGCGATATGCTTTAGCCAGTGCTCCTTTTAGGAACCAAACTCCAGAAACGACAGTATCATGTTTACAAAACGGCCCGCCTTTAGGTTAAAACTGCACAAGCTTAATAATGCTGAAAAAGTTGCCTCAACCATCCTGATAAGTCCGGGAAGCGCCGAATGTGCCACGCATGTATCATGCGTGCATTACAATTTGCTGTGCTCGGTTGCAGAGAGCTTCGGATGGTTTTGGATGCGCTGCACGCCCGACACTCTTGCAACCTCCAGGTTCATCAGAACGATCGAGAGAAGTTTTAACTTCTTCGGGAATAGGGCGTGTCACGAGCATGTTTTAACGAGCAGCTTTTCACAGCTTCTGCTTCTTTTGTGCATGCCTATAGCGCCCTGGATTACAGCTCTCTGGATCGTAAGAGCCACTCTTGCTGTAACTGAAACAATCGCAACGGTATGTGGTTTATCGAGTCCGCTATTCTATCGAATGACTTTTGTCTTAAGTCCCGACGTCGTACGCTCGCTACGCCATCCCTTAATACGTTACAATTCACCCCGTGATGTCGCGAGTCTGCATGTAGAGCTGCAATTTGTCTGAAACCAGCTGCGCGGGCCGACGGTCGCCTACGGGCTAGGTATTTTGGACTAAGCGTTGCTCGCTGCCAATGGTCGATGGCGGCCCACGCTCCGTTTTACTTTAAGTGTGACCGCCAGTCGTCACTACGATTCGACGAGGCCAATCAAGCAGCGGCAAAAGTTCATCGTCGCGGTGCTCGTCGTCTTTCTACGTTTCACCATCGCTGACTGGACCAATCGCGAACAGTGAAGCTGCCGTGAATTTGCCCTGTTTTCTTGCATGATTAATTTGGCCGGTGATAGCAGACCCACGAACGAAACCAGCCTACGAACTAAGTATGATGGACAAGTATGACTCGCCGACGACGGTTGCCTGTGGACTCAGTATGCTGGACAAGGCATCACTCACCGTGTCACCGCGGAGTCGTTGCCACGGCAGGAAACCGTCGGCGGCAATTCACACTTAGTTCAGTTGTTTGCGATCTCGTTCGTCTCTTACACGTGGCGCCAAGCAAAGATGTCGGAGTGCGGATCCCATGGTCCGGGATTCGATTCCCGCCATGAATCGAATCTTTCTGGTTTCAGTTGCGTTCCTATAGTAGGTTACAAGTCAAGAAGGTAGCGGCAAGTGCCCCTCAAAGGGAATCATATATCCCTCTGCCACCTCCGCATCCAATAGAGTCCCATCGTTTCCGTGACGTTGCGGCCAACGCGCGAGGAGGGTCTTGCCTTTCTGTACATATTTGCTTTATCTTTCGACTTTGACTTAGCATTGTGGAAGCCACGAGAGGGAGATTAGAGTCTTCCCCCTCCGATGGAAACAAAGACGACTTTCGGGGATTAGCTTCCCCCTTCGATGGATACAAAGACTGCTTTCAGGGGCTCAGTTCCCCCTTCAATGAATACAAAGGTCGCTTTCTTAAAAAGTGGGACCGGAGACAGGTTGCATCACTTTCGAAGCGGAACAAGGAGCGTTTCCAGTGAACTCTTCTTTCGACTGCGGAGAGATTTGAAACCGGCGCATCACGCTTGTGGGTGGAGCTTGTCCTACCTTCTTAACTTGTAACCGACTAGTTATGGTCACGTGAGAATTGTTAAGATTAATTATGCCTTTTATGTGCTTTCAACGCTTATGCATTACCAGCTGCGGGCTATGCATCCTTTATGTTGCTTTTGGCCTCGCGTGCAACACTTTTTCGTCACGCTCGAGCGTTACACTTTTTCTATGAAATCCAGCTCATTAACACATTCTGCATTAGAAAGACAGGGTAGCACAGAATGTTTAGAGCGCAAACAATGTCTCGGGTGACGTGGTTGTGATATCATGTGACGCCACAGGGCACGTGACTTCACGACAGCGTGATGCCACGTGACAGCAACAGAGGATGTGACATCATGATATCCCTATGAGCAATATAGGCTGTGGTCCTCATGGGCCCCATCTGTAAAATGTAGTAAAAGTAGTAACACTGGAATCTGGATTCTGCGTTAGTGGGGATCAAAGCTTTGAAAGTCTGGCTCTGGCAGCAGCAAAAGATGCCAGACAAAAAAACGTTCAGCCTTTCCACTCTCGTGAAGAAGGAAGACCAGCGGAGCTGTGCTCGATACACTGCCGCAACGCGCACACGCCCGATTCTTTGTCGTTGTTTATTTTTCACGCTGTTTCCTACGATGAATTTCCACCAACGCGCCCAACTATCCATTCTTCTACAATAGCTGGAAAGGTGGCTGCCATCTACGAGCAACGGCGGAAACCATACTGGTTGTGTGCTTGCCGCCGTCGCTTATAGATGGCGGTAGCTGTCAGGTAGATTTGTGTCGACATACACGGACACGATCCTGGGGAACCTAGCCCTTAACAGCTCCGCTGTAAAAAAAAAAAAAAGGATGGTACAGGTTGTCGGAATAAGGAGAGCTGACACACTCAACAGACAGCCACCTGGAAGAAGTGCAGGGCTGTTGTCGTGCATAGAGAGGGGAAAGAAGTTGTTAGTGAAGAAGACAGAAAAAGGTTAGAAGGGAAGAAAAAGGGAAGGAGAAAAAGAGGAGTTAGTAGTGTTCAAAAGAGATGGTTAGCAGGCACTCAGCAGAAAAACAGAGGAAAAAGGAAGGGAAGACATCGACGTCCGGTCAGGTTCGATCCAAATTCTAGACCCCCCCCCCCCGAGGCAACTGTCTTTCCCGATAGCCAAGTGAGGAACTTTTACCATTGTGGAATGCAAGTGTTCAAAGAATAGCTGCCACAGAAACTACAAAAAAGGAACTGCTCAATGCGCCTACTTTCAGTAGTCACTGAGATAGTGGCTATGGAACTTCCTTCAAAGGTGAAGAATTGCGCAAAGAATTTAATTAAATTATGCTCGCATATTTGCGGGGACTTTTAAGATACAATACCTTTTGATCCGTGAAGCTCTGACCACTTTTGCGTTTACGGTAACTGTCGGTCTGCAAGGAAGAGATCTTGGGGCAGCTTCTAAGTTAAAAGAACCCATCATGTTTGGGAAGGATCAAATAAATACTAGAGGTAGAATCGGATGTCACCAAACCCTCGGTACTGCTCCCCCAATATCCCAATCAAATATTTCCCGAGGAAGCCGAAGAAATTCCATCCCACCAAACAACGCTCACACACTCAGTCGCTCAAGGTATCACTCGCTCACAAACTCAAACACCCACGCACACACACTTAGACTGACCTTACTACTGCCGTCACGTGTCAGCACCACGGCTGGCACTGCCCCGCCGCGTCCCTCGTCGCGCGACAGCCTGTCCGGCCGACTTCCGACAACGCTCGCCAACTGCGGGACGCCAGGGGCCGAAGACGTCGTGGACGTCGCCGTCGAAGAAGATGGGGCGGCGTGCTTGATGAGCCACTCCGCCACAGCAGCCGGCGAACGGTCCGGTCGCTCCGGGAGCTGCTGCGAGTGCTTTCGCTCTGTGGGCCTCTTCGAACCCTCGCTCCTCCGCGCACCTTCCGACGCCGAGGATTCCTTCCGGGCACCGCGGCTACCGTGGTGGGGCACCTTGCCGCCGTCGGAGAGCCGCGTGTGGCGCTCCCTGTGGCGACCTTGCTGCGGTGCAGGTTGGTTTCCGTTGCCGCCGCCACTGCTGCTGGAGTGGTGGTGAGAGCGCCGCGGTGGTTCTCGGGCCTGCTGCCGCTGCTTCCACTGCTGCTGCTGTTGTTGTTGCCGTGGGCGATGAGGTGACTGGGTGGAATCGCCGCCGCGACGCTCGTTTCTTGCTCGCGACCACGGCTGCGGCCGCGGCGATGAAGCTGCCCTGCGTGCTGCTGTTTGATATCTGCGGGTTGGTCCATAGACGAGAAGAATAATGAGAATAAAAGAAGCTGCTGAGTGTTTGATAACTTCTTTTGATGAATTGCAGTAATAGGAAACACCATGTTTGACAGCTGAATTGTGAGCAGATCACTCTGGAGCATACTTTATTTATGTACTTGACAATACGTTCGGATGCAAAATCTTTGTTTACCTAATTGGAGACCGAACAAAGCAAATAATCTCCAAGTGTCTGGTACACTTCTGTATGAAAGCGAGCAAGATTAACCTATAGTCGCTGACCGATTTTTCTGACTTTGCAGGGACCGAGAAAATGTCCGAATAATAGAGCAGTCCCAAAAGCCAGCAGATTGAAAACTTGGCTCTATTATGTCTAAGCGGGCTTAAAAAGTCATCAACAGTGCCTTGCTTCAGGTTACACCTTTGCTCGCGTTTGGCCACTTTCTATTAGCTTGAGAATCGCTTCCTTTTTTTCTAGCGTTATGGTCGAGTACTTTCCACGCTCCTCAGCGACACTTCGGGCTGGCGGAAAAACAGATGGGGCCATGACGTCCAAACCAGCATAGTCCGAAAACATGATTCACCGAGGCAAGATGAGAGGTGAAAGTCCACGACTCCAAAATGGCGAATGAATGAAGCAAAATGGTAACAATGATGATGATAATGACATGCAGCTAGAGACAAAAAATTACACCATCTTTTCGAGGGGAACCATGGGGTGATGTGGAGCATCATGTTGGTTCCGAGGAAAGAGTCAGTTGCGTGCTGACGTCGAGAGATGGCGCCACCGACGCTAGCGTTACCCCCTACGCGAGCCTTCGTCACGGCTCGCGGCAGAGAAACTTGGAACGCTCGCCGCTCGCCGTTTATTTTTTTCACACTTGAAGGAGAGGAGACTAGAGGAGGAGAGTTGCGCGTGCACGCGCGGTGTGAGTACAAGCGAACGCACGCGCAGTGCACGCAGCTGGTAGAGGAGAGAGCGGAGAGAGTAACGCGCAGCTGTTGGAGAGAGGGAAGGAGGAGAGTTGCGCGTGCGTAGTGCGAGTGCGGACTACAAGGCCGCGGGACATAGACCCGAGCAAGAGATGCTCCGCATCTAAAATATAGCCGCAGCTTCGAGTCACCTAGTGGAAGGACTTAGCAGTACTCAAGTAGTGCTGCCAAACCAAGCCAATATATGTGCAGCCAACTTAGAACCTAAAATGGCGGCTTCTCGGTCGTACTTGCCGCTGATCGCTCGCGACAATTTAGTGTGAAAAAATTAATCGGTGACTGTACTTCCAATGTCTATAATCACAAAGAAAGGGTATGCCTGCTCCACGGTAAAACAAAAATACCAAACTTCTTGGTCTTGATTGGCTAAAGTAAAAAAAATTGTGTTTTCTCTAAGCTTGCTGGTTCAGACCTTTACGTTTTGGTGGGACCAACCGTGTCACGACTCGTTGTGCTCCACTGCGATGCGCTGCTCAAGCCTTGGTTGCTGTAGCGACCATACTGTCGTAAACGGTCCTCCATCTGGGGATTCGAACCCGCCACCCGGGGGATTTGAACCCACCACCTGGGGATCCGAACCCGCCCCCTGGGGAATCAAACCCGCCCCCTGGGGATTCGAACCTGCCCCCTGGGGATTCGAACCTGCCCTCTGGATCTTCAAATCCACATTCTGGGGATATGTAGCCCGGTGCTTTACCTCAGAGCCACGGGGGGGCGGGGGGATGCCCAAGGGCACCTGGGGAAGACAAAGAGGACAAGCATACCCTGCGAACGACGAGCGTGCCATCGTTGCGGCCGTTGGCCTCTTCCTCGTCGGGCGTGGGGGCAGGGGCGTGTTGGGGGCCTGACACGACAGGGGTCGTCCCTGGCCATGTGCCGCAGCGTGTCCTGGTTGTATCCGTCCGGAGGCCTGAGACAGGGGAGCACAGAAACAAATTAAGCGGGTCGGCGATAGGGCCAAGCTTACGACTTGAAAACAAATGAAAGGACAAGGAATATCGGGCAGTCCTGTGTTTATACACAATATAGTCACAGGGATAGCTGCCACAACTCCTGGCGAAGTTGTTGGGCCTCGGCATCGCGTTCATGCACCCTGGGGTGCGTGAACAAAAGTGTTAAAAACAAAATAGACATTTGACCTGCAGCAGATGACAGAAAACGCAATCATACAACAGAAATATTTGGTCAAAACTCCGTATTCTATTTCCCGTGCACTGGCCGGCATTCAAAACACGCTCTTCGCTCATGGTCTGTTTTGAACACTTTTGTTTCTTTTTGCTCAGAGCATGTGAAAGCACATCTCCCGGCACGAGCTCTTGGCACTGACGAGTGCTAAAACGTCAACTTGTTATCGACTGTTCTTTATTTTCTTTTTTTTTCTTTTTCAAGAGAGCACATGCAGTTCGTCATCTGGTACTAGAAAACCCCGAACTTTAAATCGGCTTGTTAACTGTGTGGTGTAGCACAGTGGTAACGTCTCCGCTTCGCACGCAGTGGACCCAAGTTCTGCAACAATCCCAGGCTTTCCAAATTTGTTTAAAGCAACAGCCAATCGGCCTTCCCTCAAAAGAAAACAAAGAATGGGATTTGCAGGGATTTGCGGACGACGTCGAAATGCAATCACATTTTAATGTTTCTTTTATGAAGGCCATATTCTGCCGGATTAAATTAAGACAAACGTCGTTCTCTGTCAGGCCTCGGTCACAGAAGCGCACAGAAGCCTTGCTTCTATGCGCTTCTGTTTAGCGCTTCTTTTCAGCAATGTCTTTTCAATCCGCTCCTTTTTCTCGTGAGGCATTATGAAGAACACTGGAGCACTTCCAGCGAGCACCTCACTTTTGTTTACAAGGGATCAGTGGCTGAGTGGGCTAGCGCACACAAGCTCGGAGCACATGGAGTGAAAACTTGCGGAACCCAGGATCCTAGGTTTAATCCCCACCCCTGCCCGTTTCAATCTCGATGAGCATCGTACCGGCGTGCGGTCGTGAATCACTACTGCGCGATGCATGTTAAAGACCCCAGGCTAGCGGTTGTACTGCACTGGCTAAATTTCTCATCTACTGCTGGGAGACTTGTCGCTTGTTGAGGCAGACCAAGTTCTAGGCTGTATGAACATACACACAACCAAATCTCACTTTTATCGTATAGCAGATTTAACTTCGACACGCCGCGTAATGACCGGGAAAACTGTGTATCATGCCGCACCTTGTTCGACGATGCACACATAAAAGCGACCCAGAACCTAAACACTAGCGCGATAAAGAGAATTACGACAAAAGGCAAAATCATCTTGCGTTAAAAATAAATTTCTGGGGCGGGGTTGCCAAAAGAAATAGTAATATTTTTAATACACTCACAGGGGCCTGGGTGGGTCCGAAGCCAGAAGGGTCCCGTCGTTCTGGACCAGTCCGTCGTCTTCATCCTCTTCTTCGTCCTCGTCGTCGTCGGAGTCCGATCCGTCGTGCATCTGCTGCCCTGACGACGGGTGGTGCTGCGCGGCGGTTGCCGAAGAGGCCGGCACGGGGTTCCCGTTGAGCCTCTGGCCGGCGGCAGAACCGGCCGGCACGCTCGAGCGCGAGACGCCACCGTTGGAGCTGCGACTTCCGCCGCCACTGTGCGCCAACTCGTTGAGCTGCTGGGCGAGGACTTCCAGTTCCTGAGGGGAAGAAACCGCACAAGGCGTTCGGATCACGTAGCTAAGTGCACTGCTGGATTTGAGGCCCACCCTTTGCGAAGTGTACCACACAACTAGTTTGTATATCGACCTTGATCAACCCTGCGACGGACGCCGCAGTACATGTTTGGCGGTACGGCGGCGCGGAAATGTGTGCGCAGTCACCGCCGCACGTGTGCAGCGGGGATTATACACTGGAAGTTCCCACCTAATTGCAAAACTGCAAGCACCCTGAGAGGTGTTGTCGTTTTTATGTCTTTGGGGGAGCCATATCTGTTTTATTTGCACCATACTTCACTTTGCCGCTCGTGTGCTAGTGGAAATCGGAGTGCTGGCTCTTTTGATTCAGACTTCCAATGGTTCACAGAATTGAAGTCTGAGGATGAATACTTGTCATAAAATGCAGAATTCCTATAAACTTCCTCCGGTTCAAAGACTGATCGCCAGAATGTTGATTGGAAGCAAACACGCAAAAATGAAACCGAATATAAAAAAGGGGACTTTTTGCCCTTAATATTCTCCTTCAATGCTTTCTCAATCTGGACAGCTTGCAAGCACTGTACGTGATCCCGTTAGAATTTTAGAGAAATACTGTGCATCAACTTATTCTTAATGTTATAAAAAAAGTCCACTAAAATAAATTTAAAAAAAAATTATTTTTTGAAAAAGGAAACATGAAAACAGTTATGTTAACTTTTTTAGGATTTCGTGTTTTCGGTACCAGCAAACCCAAAAGTTACCGCTCAAACCAGTTAAAAAAAAAAAAAAAACCTTAAAATTTGTTTTAAACTTAAAAAAAAAAAATGCAATAAGTTTTGTGAAAAGACACCTTCATCTAGGGTTTTATTTTGCGTCGATTCAGTACACAGCTGGCACCAGCCGTCCAAGAGGCTGCTTGTTTGTGTGAGAACACATTCCTTATCTACTTACCTCCTCTTATTGGAACCGAGACATTTTTAAAGCATTCGAGCCACACAAATGTTCCCTTAAAATTTCAAAAATTCCAAACTAATTTTTAGAAAAAAACAACATCATATCCATTCTTGAAGAAAGGAGAAACAAACATAAAATTATTTTTATAGTCCTATAAAAAGTGCACACATTTCCTCTTGTGCACAAGCAAAATACAACTGAAACATTTGGAGGGACGGCTGGAGAATCAAATGTGACTCCAAACACCTCCAGTCTGTGCTCTGTTGCGATGCGAAACCTGCAGAAGAAGCACCGCCTCCATCAAAAGCCTTCTACCTCGGATAACACTCGGCACACACACAACGAAGCACGACGGAGGGCAAATGCGGAGTTTCTCCTGCCGACCTTACGTTGCAAGACTTTAGACAGAAAGCAATGAAACCAGCAATCTGGCCGTGAGAGGCAATTAAAAAAAATGTCAACTAAGGAACATGGCCGTAAAAACTTTGCTTGCAACCTTCTCTACCTTGTAAGACTGAGAAGTGCTTATTGTCTTTTCTTAGTGAAGCCATCCAAGCAGGCACGTAGCCAGGATTTTGTTTCGGGGGGGGGGGGGGGGGGGGGCTGCCATGACAAAATGCTGTATGAGGGTGAGGGGGAGAGGAGGTCCCAGCAAAATGGAAGATTTGAGGGGGGGGGGGGGGCATGCCCCCCTGGTTATGTGCCTGCATCCAAGAAAGCTTTCGTCGGAAGGCTCTCAGTCTTACGCACAACTTCCCTCGGAAGGTTCTCCGTTTCATGCCCTAGCTGGAAGCCCGCGTGCGACCCACCTCTGGCCTGCGGTTCTGCTGGTGTGGCTGGGGCACGGCCCTCGGAGGCGGGGCCTGGGGAGGGAGGGGCTGAAAGTGGGAGGAGCCTCCCCTGGGTGCTGCCCCCTGGTGGTTGCGGGGGCGTGGCTGGCTTGCGCTCATCCTCCACGGGAATCGGTGGCAGGGGCTTGCTCGGGGGAGGTGGGTCTGGAACCACTGTGAAGCGAAGTCGCACAGATTGTTGAGCAGAGGAGCGGCTAGAGGGGCACTGGAGCACTGCAATCTGCCGCTACTACCAGCTCACTAAAAATATAGACCGACACACTGTTGACAAACAAGCCCGCGTTTGCCCGCACCTCGTGTGGGTACTGCGCATGCACAGAAGCCAGATGCGTCTGAAGTGATCTCTAGGCCACGTGATGACAGCGAGCGTACACCCGATTCCTTTCACACCGTCAAAACTATTGTTTGTGGCAGATGCTAAGCTGAGACCCACACGCTGTTCACAATCACGGTCTTCCTGAAACCATTGCCAACATTAGGGATGCCGCAAACCTTCCGAAGTTTGGGATTGAAAGGTTTCGAAATGTTCGAACCTCGCTCAGGTTAGAATCTTTAAAAGTCTTCAGCTTTAAAATCCCACTGAGGTTCGAATTAGAATAATTTGAAAATGTTAAGGTTTTTGAAAGTTCAAGCTCGAAGATATCAAATTTTATTTATAAACAAGTGGAAAAATTCGAACATTTTGAATTTATTCAATATTCAAGTTCGAAAAATAGAACATTTCGAATCTTTTCGAGGTACAAGTTAGAAAAGTTCGAAAGTTTCGATTTTAAGTTCCAAGTCTGAATTTCATGGATGGAAATCAAATTCTGCAGTTTCAAACTAAGTTTTCATGAATTCATCTAAAAAAGATCATGAAATGTGCTACAAATTTTACTGAAAACGTTGCCCATTTCTCTTACGCCGTGAATATACTCCTTCCTTCTCAGTGCTGTGGTAGTGACGGTACTACCTGTATTACTCGTTATTTGTCGTAACTTATGAAACAAGCGTTGAACTGGTTGAACGGTTCATCGAAAAGTCCTGAGGCGGTCAGGTGAACGTACTTCCTACTTATTTGCAAACTAGTAGCAATCCGATCAAACGTCGCCTAAATGCAATGCTGGCATAAGACAACTAAATATGCAGGACAACGCATTCACATAAAGGCATCCAGGCTTCCCGAAAATTTTTAGTTGCTCAGGGCGTTTATTTTCGGCGGGATGACCCGTGGGATGGAGAAAACACTGAACACAGGCACAGCACCCGACACAAGTCAAGGTTGAGGAGAATGCAACCAGACTAAATTAGGGGACCACCCGGCCTAATACAGCTGATCAGGTCACGACCGGTTGTTATCGGGCTAACCATATTGCCGCTGCCTGGAACTTTTCTTCTTCGATGAATGGAGATATTGGCCGCTCTAAAATGCAGCCGGTTACTTATGATAATGAAGTAAGCGCCGATTCAGCGTTCGCTGTAGCGCATCGCATGTCGCTCTCCGCGCGCGCCTTTCCTTGACGCGAGGAAATCGAGGGACTTGCGTTCAAAAACAACTAATGCTATGAAGGACGCTCCCAGCGAAGCGCCCCGGTTGAGTTTCAAACTTGCATATCAGGATCTGTTGGCCCACAGGTTACCTCGAGGCCACATAGAGAATTGTGCGTGAGGGAGGCTCTGTGCAGAAGTCGAAAGAAAAGGCTGTGAGGTGCGAGGCGAGGCCACCCAAAAGTAATCATTTGGCGCTTTACAGGTCTGTCGCTGGTGGCGTGATCCAGCTAACGGTAAGACTCCGAGTGCAATTTCAACTCCACCTCACGTGTTGACATCTTCTGTTAATTATATTAGTTGCCTGGAACCTATGGGGTGAACTTGGTTTACTTTTGTTGAACTTTTGTTCAGAAGTCCGAAGTTCGTTGAACTTTTGAACTCTGCAAATCCAAGAGTTCGAAAATCGTAAAATTTTTTACCATAATGAGTTTGAAAATGTCGAATTTCACAATATGAAAAATTGGAAGTTCGAAAACAATCGAATTTCTCAGCACCAATAATTCGAAAGTTCAAAATTGCCGCATTTTTATGTAATAATTTTGACTGTCCAAACTTTGCAAACCTTTCAAACCCCTTGGTTCGATCTTTGAACCTCAGGTTCACAAAAAGTTTGCGGCATCTCTAGTCAACGATATCTGATCAAAAATTGTTTTGTAATGCCCTTTCCAATCATTCTTTTCCATCAACATTCACCCCCTCCCTCTGCACCTGAATTTTTATGTTTTAGGGGCGAAGCTCCTTAGGGGCTAGCCATGTCCGTATGTCCGTCCACCGTAGGCCGGCGTCGGGTGCTCGTGCTTCTGCTCGTGAGATTACGTGCTCACGAGCACGTGAGCACATGCTCACGTGCTCGTGTAGGGCAAAAAAAAAGAAAATTGAATGATAAAAAAATTACTGAGCTCGTGAGCTCACGTGCTCGTGTAAGGCAAAAAAAAAGAAACAAAGATGAAAAAATGATGAAAAAATCAGCAGAACCCATCCTTTGGGAATGATTATCTACGTTAATGCGAATAGCATCAAACGGTGCGGAGTTATGCGCGTTCGTCAGGTGGCCGGCACACTCTAGATACGCCAGCCCACTCTTGAGGCGATTCTAAATTTGCTGACACTTTCACAGCCCTGCGCACGATCTCCGCAGCCCAGCACGTGCGTTTGTGTCACTTAGGAAGGCGAGCAAAGCACGCGCCATACGCACAAACACTCAAAATGGTACCGACCAGACTTTCTGGCGTCTCAGCTAGTCTCAACCAACGGTACTCTAAACGGTTGTTTATATCTTTACCATAGGACGCGCTTACAGCGCTGTCACAGCTACCGGTGCGCGCGCGTTCCATGCACGAGGGCTCATTCCGCTCTCGTGAGGCTGAGCTACGATCAGCCTCTCCCGAGCGCGGGAGAGGGTGAGCTAGCGGCCGTGCTCAGCCTCACGAGAGGGTGAGCTGAGCCCTCGTGCATGGAACGCGCGCGCACCGGTAGCTGTGACAGCGCTGTAAAGCGCGTCCTATGGTAAAGATATAAACAACTGTTTAGAGTGCGATGAATGACTGCCTTCATAGCTCTGTGGTTAGCGCGTCTGCCTGCTGATCAAAGGGTCAACGGTTCGAATCCCAGCCGGCGCCGGTCTTTTTTATTTATTTATCGACCCGCGGCGTAAGAGGTTAGATAGCCAGATAGATAGATAGATAGATAGACATAGACGAAAAGTGCGTGAAGTATCCAAAGAATGCTATTCGCGATTAAAAAAATGTTGAAATCTGTTTTGCGCAGCGACAGGACGAGTAGGGGGCTCTGAGATGTGGTAGTAACTCAAGACCTGGGGTTTCTGTCATGGATGAAACGTTGCATGTAGCCGCTCAACGTCTATACAGGAGAGGCGCTGCGGTCAAATGCGTATATAATCGCGTTAAACTTTGCATGCATTGGCTCACGTTTATAGAGAGGGCGCTGCGGTCAAATGCTCAAATGCGTATATAACCACGCTCCATACCACACATTCTCTTTCTGACATGGATGAAAACGAACGAAAGGCTCGGCATGCTGCGGCTCAGCGTCTACGCAGACAAGCACCACCAGAGCTTCGCCCCAACCAACATCATTCACCACGTGGAGATGCGGTCAATTCTTTGTTGTTCCGATTCCTTTTTACTCTAATTTTGCGCAATTTCTTGCAATAATTTCTAAACAAAACTTTAGCCAGCCCAGACACATCCCGTTGGCAAAAAGAGAGGCTCACCGATGACCCTCCTGCGGGGGCACGGGGGCGGCCCGGCGAGCAGCTCGGGTGGCGCTCCGCCCCGAACTGGCCACTGGTGGGTGGCGGCTGAGGCTGCTGCATCTGCTGCACCTGCAGCTGCTGGGCCTGCTGCTGGGGCTGCACCGAGGTAAGGGTGCCGTCCCGGGCCTGCAGCTGCTGAAAGTTGCGCCGCAGGTCGAGTCCCGCTGGGCAGGCTCCACAGAGCCGGCCTCTCCTGCCATGGCGTCCCCGTCCTCCCCGTCGCTGCCGCTGTAGCGGTACTCGTCCGCCCCCCGACGCCACCCGGGGCACCCCCACGGCCACCCCGCCGCCCCCGACCCCAACTGCGGGGCCCGAGCCCGCCCGCTTGTGCTTGCGGCAGCGGTCCATGTGGTCCTTCAGCTGAATCCGCACCTGGAAGATGATGCGGCGGTGTGGGTTCGTCTGTCTTTCGTTGCCCGGGACGGCTAAAACGATCGGGGACGCCGCCAACTTGCCGAGGGTTGGACTTTTCAAACTCTTAGCGCAAAGTCCCGTGGACGTTCGCCTAAAGTTGAACCGCACCGACACGGGCGAATCGAATGTGGGGGCTTTGCGTGCCAAACCGACGGGGACTTGGGGTTAATTTCAACCGCCCGGGGTCTTTCGACATGCAACCGAACTCTCGGTTATTCGGCACCTTCTCCGCAACGAGCCTCTGTCAATTGCGGGCAATTTGGCCGGGGTCGGTACCCGTCTTGCGGTTATTCAGTAGAGCCCGCCATCAATGACGTTACGACACTGTGGACAGATAACAGGTGGCAGAAAGGAACGCCGCACGCTTGGCGGCAATCGCTGTACATATTTTTCAAAATAAATGCAGTTTACGTTTACTTCTGTCCAAGGTAAGCGCGATAACTGAATTCACGGGACAAAAAGCTATAGAAGTCCGTTCCTAACTCAGATTTCTTGAAAAGTGCTTCAGCTGCCCTTTAACTGTGTGTAGCTCCCCTTGCAGAGGACCGCAGTATTGCAACGTTTTCATCATTTTATGTCCAAGCATTGTGAGAAGCAACCGCTGTTGTTGCGGGACAAGCGGTGATGCGCTCGGCAGCAGATGTGCGACGGGCACGGGTGTCGTCGTCCGCATTGCCTTCATTTAAAGTGCTGCTCACAATCTAAGCAACGGGGTTATATGCAACCGAGCCAGAAACGTAAGATCTAAATTTCACGAACCATGAGCAAATATTATGTTCCTGCCAAAATACTGCGCACTGCGCGGCCACTTCCCTGCACTACTTTAGGACATTTTTTTGTTTGTGTGACTGCTTCTCTGTCAACAAAAGTTAGCAGAACAAAAAAGTGATTCATTGATTTCCTTTTTTGGTTCCTCTAGTGAGCACTGAAGTGGAAAAGGGGCGAGCGAGAAAATCATAGCACAAGCTACAGATATTTGTGCGACACTTTGCTCTTTAAAACACAATTTATATTGAAAAAACTGTAAGGAAAAGTCCTGCCCACTTTTTTGCTACTCTTTAGAAGTGTAAGGAGAAAGAACATTACAATTCCTGGTTCATCAGTAAATGGCCAAACCGTGAAATAGTTCCCGGGAGGACTGAGCTTCTTTCCCTCTCCCTGATAAATTTGTTGATGGAAGAGAGAAAGAGACCCTCCGGCACTAACTCCAGGGGTAAAAATAAGCCCCCGTGAGCATCGAAAATAGGGGTCCTTGATTCGTGCCTCCTTGCCTGTGGCCACCTAAAAGGAGAGAGGTCCTTTTCCCTTTTGCCACTGAGCCGCTAAAAAAAGCAAAAAAGAAAAAGCAAATATTGGGGCCTTATACTGCAAGGCAACCGGGTATATGAGAGGCACCACAAAGACTCTCTGATGAAGAAGCCACACAGACTTCAAACCTTTCTCTTTGTGCTCTGAATGCCAAACGGAATCTCAAAAGACCTTTAGCAAAATGTGCAGCGCCGTCTGCGGCGCCAAAAGAATGCTGGGAACCATTTGAAGAAAACCGGTTACAGTTGCCGACCGATTTTTCGGATTTTGCAGGGACCGAAAAAGCGTCCGAATAATAGAGCAGTCCTAACATCGGCAGATTGAAAACCTTGCCTTTATTACTTCCAAGTGGACCTTAAAAAGCCGTAAATAGTGCCTTGTTTCAGGTTAAGCATCCGTTTGCATTCGGCAACTTTCTGGACAGCTTGAGAATCACTGCCTTCTTTTCTAGCGTTATGGTCGAGTACTTTCTGCGCTTCTTAACGACACATGCAGCGGCAGAAGAACAGATGAGGCCATGACGTCAAGCCAGCGCTGTCCGAGCGAGACAACAGACGCTAAACCACGGCGCAAAATGGCGATTGGCAGCGAAGCGCGAAGGAACGGAGAAACGGGAAAAACTAAGCAAAATGATAATAATGATGATGATGATGACGTCCAGCTAAATGGAAAAAAGGGGCTAGCATAAGCGTCACCTAGCGGAATAGACTAGAGTACTCAAGTGGCTGCCTAACCAAGCCAATCCATTTGCAGCCAACAGAATTCAAATGGCAGCTTTCGATAATGTTTCCAACTGATCGCTCGCACGCATTTTGTCCGACATGTCAGACTTTCGGGCTTCAAGCTGTCAGGAACATTGGTCGATGCATATCACTTTATTTCTATAGGGTAAGTCACGGTTCCGGCCCCGGTCCGAAATGCCGAACAAATCGAATTGTCAGAGTCCGAAAACGGTCGGCCGACTGCTTGTAAGAATGACAAAGGAAATGCAGGCGAGCAAGCGAGGGCTGCAAGGGTAGTGAGCAACAGTGCTACCCCCTCTCCTTTCTCTCTCCCCCAGTGTCACAAGGTAGATGCAATGGGGGCAAGAAAGAGCATACAGGACTTCGCGCATAGCCTTTGGGACCTTTGCAAAAGGTCTATTCTGTGAGGTGGTCCTAAGAAAAGTGGCGTCTCAAACACGCTGTGGGTCTACCACCGCACGATCTACGTTGTTGGGTGCAGTCCACCAACCTGTCTCTCCGTGGGCTGGTCCCGAATGAAGGGGTGCTTGAGCAACTGCTCCGTGTACGGCCGTTGCTGGTAGTCCTTCACCAGAACGGTCTCGATGAAGCTCTGAAACTTCTTGGCCCACTTGCGGGACTTGAGCCGGGGCGGGGGGTTGCGGGGGATTAGGAACAGTGCCCGCATCGGATGCATGTCGCACAGCGCTGGAAGCCAAGGCAAGGGAAAACGATATGTACCTTGGTCCTACGGATATTCGGGAGAAACAAGGTGCACGCCAGAAAGATGCGCACGTTTCTCTCCCCATAATTAATTAAATTATTATAAAGTAATTGTAGTAATTAGTGGGACCTACTAAATTTGGTGGGATCTAAGTCTGCTAAATGTAGCGGCTGCACAGCGGTTTTCGCAACGTTCTTCCGAAGTGCCCCGCTCACTTCACACAAGCCAAAATCATAACACTTTGCGTTAACAAAGCTTCCAGTTGACGGTCGGTTGGAAGCGAGTCTACAGACGATTACTTCCTATTTATCCGTATTACGGAGGCGAATAATGCGGTAAAAGCCGTCCACTGTTGAGAGACTTACGTGGTTGCGACTCCGCCATCTCCAGGGCCGTAATACCAAGCGACCACAGGTCGCTCTGAAAAAGAAAGAGAATAAGAAAAGAAACGCTGTCAGGTTAAGGCCGCCGAACCTTCTTCGGTTCCGAGATAATATCCTTCCCCCGTCGGCTCGCGGCCGAGGGAGCAGACATCGCTGACCACTCCACAGAAACATAAGCCCAAACACTAACCCTGTTGTCGTACGTGGCATCTGGATTTTCGTCGCAGGCAATCACCTCAGGGGCCATCCTGTTGAAAGCAACGAAGTCGGAATCAATCGCAAAGGGAGTCAATGCTCGTGTGGTAAAGGCCGGTGTGACATATTTTGCGTTCGACTCTGATCGACTCGTTGCAACCACTTGCATAAATGCTTCTCACAAGAAAACATGCTGGGGCCATCCTCCCAACACTGTGTACAACTAAAGTTTCTGGAGTATTTGCAAGACCGAATCTACGCACCACTTAACCCCAAAGAGGCAGGAGTTCTTAGCGAAATTTCAGCCGCAACTCTTGGGTTTCGAGGAGGTTTCGGGGCAAGCAATGTAGGTGACTGGATTCCGCGTGCCACTGGAGTGTCACAAGTTGTGCGAGGACGTACAAAGCATACTTTGACACGTGCTGCACGCTACGTGCAGGGAGGAAGGTGAAGGCAAAGCACGCACCAGTAGGGTGTCCCGATGAAGGTGTTGCGCCTTCCTATCGTGCGATCCAGCTGAGCACTCACTCCAAAGTCCACTGCCGAGAAAGGAGCCACAGTGTTGATTTGAATGCCCTTCAAACTGAGAAACATGGGGCATGCAGTCTGGCACAAATAACACACATATAAAGGGACAAATCCCAAGGAAGATAGAGTGTGGACTGAAAAAGTTAATTCATTTTTCGTAAGAAGCATGCTCTGAAAATTTGTTTCCTAATATGCCTAATGATGAAGTTGAAGCTTGGGCGAGTTAGGTACATATTTGAGAATTAAAACAGTGCGAAGGACGAGAGGCTGGATGAGGAAAGACACAGACAGACTGTATTTAAAATAGTGCTCTGTCTGTGTCTTTCTTTATTCGGTCTCTTGTAACTCTCTTGTCCTTGCGCCGTTTTGAATTCTCACGCTTAATGACTTTGCCACGGTGTGCGGCTTTCACTTACCTCTCTCTGCACATCAAGGAGGAAATGAAAAATTTCACACTCGATTTGGATTCAATATAAATTTTCTGCAAATGCCACAAGAATTGCGTGAAAGCTTACCAGCAGACTTTCCCAAAATGCCCATAGAAAGCAAATTGCGATTTATAAAAATAAAAAAGGTTGGCCAGCGCACAATGCGTTACTAATAACACTGGGAATTGGAAGCCACGATGCAAAGATTCTGAGCATGCCAAGCATCCCAACGCAGTTCAAGGTTTTGAACCTATACTTTATGCCTGTTTTGGCATTCACTCAGTGACGCATGTCCCAACAAATGGCCTTAACACCTTCTGGCCAGGCTACTTGTTTGTCGACGACCTTGCTGACCATTCAGTGGTGACTAACACAAATCAATCACTAATTTTCAGATCTACGCAGGTCAAGCGATCCCAAAAAGCCAGGCCACTTACCCAGTTTGACTTCGGCATTGTCCGGTGAGCAAGACATTCTGGCCCTTGATGTCCCTGTGGATGATCTTGTTGGCGTGCAAGTGACTCAACCCCTGCACAATCGAAAGATGATGGCACCGTAATGAATCAGTGATAGTATTCTACTCAATGCACCCTTGGGAAGCTGAAATTCACCATCCCAAAGAACCATCGCAGAGTCCTAAAAGCAACATTTTCAAAACATGGCAAAGTGTCTTTTGACAGGTGGTCAGAAGGTGTTTCTTATAGAAAAGCAGCAATCACTCATAACACAATGATTACAACAGGTAATCATTAAGAGCAGTTACAAGGTCAAAAAACCTGCAAATGTCCTGAGGGCAAGGTTTGACCCTACTGTGATGCATACCATGATAAAATAAATGTTTAAATTATATATTTTGTACTTTTACCTTTTGTAGCAATAGATGTGTGGTGAAACAGACGAAGGGTGTGCGTGATAATAAAAAGACGTCAATTCCATCCGAGACACGAAAGCTGGGCAACTGCTACGTTGGTCATCCAAACCTGATTGTATTAAACTAGGCTTTTATTCTTATTGCTGGTACACAATACCACCTGGAGCCAATGCATTTCATTGCAATTTTTCGATTCATCAAATGCTCTCACAGAAATAAATGCCAAAGACTGGATACCTGGTAGCTGACATTTCTGCTTTGTATGTGCAGTAATGACAATAATGAAACTGATATATCATAATTCTGAGCTCTCGCAATTGACTCACACTCTCTCACCAACAGACTTATAACAAATGCCTTTTGCGTGCCACTATGAAAGCTGCACAAGATATTCATGGGTTGGTTCAGACACGGTATTCAAGTAAGAAGCGACAGGTTCCGCTCACCCTAAGAATTTCCCTGCAGATGGTACGCCTATCCATTCTTCCTTTAGAGACTGGCCCTTGGTTGCTGGGAAGAAAGAAGACACCAATCAGACAAATGTGAGTGAAATGGCTCGCATGGGACAAACAGTAAGGACATAAATGTTCTAGTTTTCCACCGTCCTTCACTTGCCTACAGGCATACAGATGCTAACTGCTCGTCGTGGATGTAGAGCATAAACCAGAGAAGGGCAAGGGTCTCACATTATTGGCACAGAGGCATGACAATGTCATT
>JAZHYW010058978.1:0-27869 GCA_037355805.1 Ixodes ricinus | reverse complement strand
AAGTAAGCCATACAGTGAAACCCCGTTTAGAGCGAACCGACGTACAGCGAATTATTGTCAATATCAAACCCAGGGAAAATTTAAATAAAAATGCATGGTAAAACAGACTTTTTATAACGAACAACATATTGGCTATATCAGTTTTTTCTCCCGGAAGGCTTCCAAAAACGCACAAACAATCGTCTTCTAACCTGTCCATCCTCCCCTCCCCCCCCCTCCCCCCCCCAAAAAAAAGTAGAAAGAAAAAAAAACTTTAAAAGCTCAAGCCGCTAAAAAAATTGAGCGAAGATAAGCGATACGGAAGGGGAGAAAGCTAAAGAAAACACTGCCACACATACAGAAAAAAAAACTTTTCATCCCAAAGCGGTTGCCCACGAAGAGGAGCAATTCAGAAGAGGAGATGAGCTAAAAAACAAACTCTGCACGCATGCCAAAAAGAATCCCAGCGCGTTGTTACAAGGGGGAAGCAAAGAGATGAGAAAGAAAGAGGAGCTTCTCGCCTTAAACGAACGCATCGTGGAAGTTCATTGTAAATTGTTTTTGCTATATCGAACTACTTGCTATATCGAACTGATCGTAGTGTTTCCTGCTGTTCGTTATAAACGGGTTTAACTGTAAATCAGTCCAAATCTGATTTGACATCCTTAAAACTTACTTTTGCTAGATTCCTGATTGCACGATATTCGTGCAAATGGGTATGTAGCAAATTATTTAGCTTTGATAACCCATTTCTTGGGTGTTTCAACGCAAACGCAAGGAAAGATATTACGAAGTATTACCCTGTATCTCCTTTGGCACAAAATAGAAACATACACTGCATATTGTAACTTGGTTAAAAACTTTGGATTCTAGATTCCAGGAGTTAGTTACTACTTACACAAGCTGAAGCCTAAGAGACTTATTGAAATCAATTTTGTCTCCCAAAAAAGCGCACATTTATGCACAACAATAAGTTCATTGTATTAGATCAAAAGACGGAATCAGAAAAATGTAAAGAAAAACCAAAAAATGATGAAAGGGAAATTTTTAAACTTCACGTGAACTTGCAGTATTTATAAGCTGACAATACTATTGAATTCATATTGTGTTCCTACTTTATTCATAACAGACTTAGTAGCCATAAAACGAATTATTGCCGACACCAAACTGACATACATAAAACCCAAATGGGGATAAGAGAAGCCTGTGCCAAAAAAAGAAAAAGAACACCCATAGAGAAAATAGACAGCAGCTTGCTAATGCTGCACTCTTCTCAAGCTGTGTAAAATGAACTGCTGCACAGACAAACCTCATTTCAAGTACAGAACTGCACACTGGCATAATGTGGTAACAAAAAAGAAAACAAATTTGCTCACCTATCTTGAAATGCACAGCACCATGGAGATCACCAACATTGATCCAGCCGTTCCTCTTCTCCACTTGCTGAATGTGAAAAAAAAGTGTCATAAAAAACACTTTAAATAAAAAAAATACCAGGAAAAAAACAAAAAACACACACACGAAGAAAGGAAAAAGTTTTTAATGTTTACTGAATGACGAGAGGTCGATTCGTCCTCAAGATTAGACAGTAGTAGTAGTTCGGTGCTATTCAGGAGAGATTTTGCGAGCGCAGTACAACCATTAACCTAGGGTCTTTGTGCATCGTGCAGTGGTGATTACACAACCGCAAGCCAGAACAATGCTTATCCATACTGAAGCTGGCAGAGACTGGGCTCAAATCTGGGCTCTCTGGGCTCTGCAGGGCAAGCATTTTCTCCACCTGTTTCAAGCTGCAGTAAGCTAACACACACTGCCACCCTTCCCCCATCCGAGAGCAGTTTGTTGCTTGTCACGCCAGAAGGACTGCGTCTTTAGTGTTGCCCCATTCACACAGCCAGCTTCTCTCCCGTCCCGGCGCTGCACCGGGAAACGTTCATGCCGGGGAGAGGGTTTTCGGACTGGTTTTGGCCCGAAATGTTGTTGATATAGCCAAAGGCGATGCTCTACACCTCCAGTGCCGACGGGGGACGCCTGAGTCCCACCCCGACGGCGAAGACCGATCCCAAAATAGGAAACTACCACTCAATCTGGCGGATTCTCAAAAATCGGGGGACCATGGGCACGGCCGCAGGGGGAGGATTGACCGTAGTGTGCCTCAATGACGAAGCTCTTTTGGGAAAGAACAGGACCTCTGTAGTGGGACGACATGCGCACTGTTTGTTATTTACAGCTCTTTGACAACGGGCATACAAAAAATTAAATTAATTAAAATTAATTAAAAATAAATCAAATGGCGAGACTGCATTGGTTCCTTTACGATAGACGAGATGTTCTATGGGCTCTAAGCAAACTAAAAAACCAAACATTACATTCATGCATGGCTGATTTCTCTATTAAAATCGGTATCAAGAAATTATCTCAGAACCATTGCTCACATCAAATGGCGCTGTTGCACGAAAAAAGGCGGGTTCCGCCCTCCTCGTTTGATGCTGCCATCTGGTGTCAATCTTTTGATACCTATTTTAATAGAGAAATCTACAAATGTCATGCTTTTATTTCTTTTTTTTAGAATGCTTAGAGCCCATAGACTTAGTTATGACAACAAATAGACTATAGCAGAAAGTGGTTAAGAACTCCTTTAAGGAAGGACAGCCAAGGAAGGAAAATACGGTGGTCGATCGTCGGGGAAGAAATGTGGCATAACGAGCGAATGATGCAAAATATGCTCACAGTTGGTCCGGTCGTTTTCGTTTTAAGTAGGGGTGTGCGAATACTCGAATATACGAATTCGAATCGAATAGAAAGTTCTCGAATAATTCGATTCGCGAATCGAATTCCTAGTATTCGGTCACTCGAATATTCAATATATTCGACCACAGACCGCGCGGTCGGCGCGGGGCTGACAAAAAGCCTTTTCTTTCTATCGATGTAAGCGCCGTGATGTTAGACAGACCATGCGAGAAACACCTCTTGGCCCTACCATTCCACAAAAATCTAACGCACAGGTTAGAAAAAAGAGAAGTAACGAACGCCACAAACTTTATAGCACGCAGATTTACTCACGTCGTGACACAATCTACCCCTGAATCACAACCGAAACATCCCGCTTGCGCCACCGTGCAATGCCTAACTCTTTTCACGAGTAAAGCCCCTCGTTTCAAATTGAGCGCCGATATAAAACACACTTGCCGCGCTCACGGAAACCGGCGACTGAACGATCACAGAAAGAAAACCTCGTTTACCATGCCGATGAAACCAGCCGAGTTATCGCCGTCGTTCTCTTGATACCGCAAGCCGCAAATTATGATTCGGAACGAAACGGAACGGAAAAATAGTGTGCCTATATTTGAGAGGGTTTCCAACCATTCGATAGCCGCGTTTGAATTACGAACTGCGAGAAGGTGGCGAAAAGACGAAAGCGTCGATCGAGGGAGGCGTCATCGCTGCTCTTCAGTTTGCTCGCCTTCTTTCCACGCGACAACACAACACATGTGCACTTACGACTAATCTGCGCTGGAGCCGTCTCCGTGGTTTCAGTTTCGCTTGCTCCTCTTTTTAAATCAAGGCTCTCTAAAACAGGATAGATAGACAGAAAAATGGATGCATAGCGGCAGTTGGGTGATGACTTGCGCCACCTAACCACGTTTTTTCTTACTTCAGATTATATTGCTTAAGCTTGTTTACTCAGATTTAACACCTATCTGCTTATTTATGTGAAATAAAATCCAGGGTGCCCTTTTTCTTCCTTAAAATGGAGACCAAATATCGCATAATGCCCCTTTTTTGAGATATACAAATATTTAAAAAAAGTTGTGGTGTTAGGTTGTGCTTTTATAACCAGAAAAAAGGCACGCGTGGCTGTAACTTTTTTTTTTTGGTGATGTTTAGGGTATATAGATTATGTTTGCGCCATAAAATTGGATCTTTAGTGCCCAAAATCCAACAGACTGCTTTTTCTTTCTTTTTTTCACCAGAAAGTTTTACATTTTATCTTTTGTTTTGTACAAGATCCATACTCTGCACCAGGCGCATACTCTGCACATATATTCATCTCATTCAAGCAGCACACTTTGAGAAATTCCTACAAATCAAATCACTATTCAATATTCGATTCGATATTCGGCTTTCTTTTCTTGATTCGATTCGGTATTCGATTCCAAAGCTACTATTCGATATTCGCACACCCCTAGTTTTAAGAAGTAGAGACAAATAACAAAGAAAGATCCATTGGTGGATCCATAGAGAATGCATTAGCATGACCCTTGGAAATGCCACACACGTCCCCCTTTGGGAAATGCTAAGGCTGACCCCTTCACTTTTCTCTTTTGCTTCCTCTATTTTCTGATGCCTCTTTTTGGCTTCGTTACGGGGTCACAGTTAGCATTTCCCAAAGTGTGTGGCGATTCCCAAGAATCATTTTAACTAGGGGTGTGCGAATACCGAATAGTAGTTTTCGAATCGAATACCGAATCAAATCAAGAAAAAGAAAGCCGAATATCGAATCGAATATATCGAATGGTGATTTTATTTGTAGGAATTTTTCAAAGTGTGCTGCGAATGAGATTATTATATGCGCAGAGTATGCGTCTGGTGCAGAATATGCATCTTGTGCGGAAGAAAAGCTAAAATGTAAAAAAGTTCTAGTGAGAAAAAAACAACAGTTGCTGTTGGACGTTGGGCACTAAAGATCTAATTTTATGGCGCAAACATAATCTATCTACCCTAAACGTCACAAAAAAACAAAGTTACAGCCATGCCTGCCTTTTTTTTCTCTCTTAAAACACAACCTAACACCGCAACTTTTTTCTTTTTTTTAATATTTGATATCTTAGAAAAGGGGCATTTTGCGATATTTGGTCTGCATTTTAAAGAAAAAAAGGGCACCCGGGATTTTATTTTACATAAATAAACAGATAGGCGTTAAATCTGAGTAAACAGGCTTAAACAATATAATCCGGCAAAAAAACAAAACGTGGTTAGGCTGCGCAAGTCACCCGCCAACTGCCGCTATGCATTTATTTTTCCGTTTATATATCCTGCTTTAGAGAGCCTAGCATTAAAAGAGGGAGCAAGCGAAACTGGAAACCACGGAGACGGCTCCTGCGCAAATTGGTCGTAAGTGCGCATGTGCTCTATTGTCGCGCAGGAAGAAGGCGAGCGCGAGCAAACGCAAAAGCCTCGACACCTGCCCGATCGACGCTTTCGCCTTTTTCGCCACCTCGCAGTTCGTAATTCAAACGCGGCTATCGAACGGTTGGAAACCTCTCAAATCTAGACACACTATTTTTCCGTTCCGCTTCGCTCCGCATCGGGATTTGCGGCTTGCGGTTCCAAAAGAACGACGGTGATAACTCGGCTGGTTTCATCGGCGTGGTTAACGTGGTTTTCTTTCCGTGATCGTACAGTCGCCGATTTCTGTAAGTGCGGCAAGTGTGTTTACATCGGCGCTCTCAATTTGAAACGAGGGGCTTTATTCGTGAAAATAATTAGGCATGGCGCGGAATTCCGGCTTTTCCCAACAATTCCTTCTGAAGCTGCGCAAACGGGATGTTTCGGTTGTGATTCAAGGGTAGATTGTGTTACCATCGTGAGTAAATCTGCGTGCTATGAAGTTTGTGACGTTCATTACTTTTCCTTTTTCTAACCTGTGCGTTAGATTTTTGTGGAATGGCAGGACCAAGAGGTGTTTCTCGCATGGTCTGTCTAACATCACGGCGCTTACATCGATAGAAAGAAAAGGCTTTTTTGTCAGGCCCCGCGTCGATCACGCGGGTCTGTGGTCGAATATATTGAATATTCGAGTAGACCGAATACTAGAATTCGATTCGCGAATCGAATTATTCGGGAACTTTCTATTCGATTCGAATTCGTGATATTCGAGTATTCGTTATCACCCCTACTTAAAACGAAAACGACCGGACCAACTGTGAGCATATTTTGCATCATTCGCTCGTTATGCCACATTTCTTCCCCGACGATCGACCACCGTATTTTCTTTCCTTGGCTGTCCTTCCTTAAAGGAGCCCTCAACCACTTTCTGCTATAGTCTATTATAGAATGGCAGGACCAAGAGGTGTTTCTGCATGGTCTGTCTAACATCACGGCGCTTACATCGGGAGAAAGAAACGGCTTTTTTGTCAGCCCCGCGCCGACCGCGCGTCTTTTGGTCGAATATATTGAATATTCGAGTGACCGAATACTAGGAACTCTATTCGCGACTCGAATTATTCGAGACTTTCTATTCGATTCGAATTCATATCTCGAGTATTCACACACCCCTAATTCTAACGCATTCCCCTAAGGATCCACCAATGGACCTTCCTTTAACTTCTTCCAGCTTCTGTCGCACAAAGACCCGTGTCGGCTTGCCGCTTCTTGCGCTGCATTTCGGCCTGCCGCGCTAGGCACTGCTTATACTCCTCTGACTCGTTTGCCCGCCTCACACACTTAGCAGCAGCATGCACTGCCTGACGCTGCTGCAAGTTCAGACTCGCCTCAGCATCCGCGTGCGCTCATTGGCTTCCATCTTGTTGCGTTGCCTCCTCCTCGCCTTTGACCTTCACTACTCTACTCCTGTCCTACGCGGCACGCTTCCTTCTCCACTGCTTGCCCGCAGACGGATGCCGTCAGCTTTGCTCTGCCATATAAGTACTAATGCTAACAAATTAATAAAAAAAACTTAAAACGTGAAGGATCGTTAGTGCCGACCCAAATGCAAGCTCCAAGAAACAATGAAGCAGTTACAACAAGGGGGTCACGAGATAGGTGTGTAGAGACCTAGGCAAGTGTGAAATTGTGCACAAAAAATAAGTTGCATACCAGATTAAACAGTTTAACGGGGTACAAAAGTTTGACACAGAATTTTAAAGGGAGGCATAGAAAGGTTTCAAGGCTAGATGGTGCAAGCTACCGCCCAATATAGAAGGTACAGCCCGCCATCTATCCATTCATCGATCCATCCATGTAGCCACTGCCGGCAGCTCTGTCGCGCCGGTGTGAATGCTCCACCATCCTGTTCTCAAAACGCACGCCTTCTTGTGCCGGTGCCGGGATGGGGTGAGGAGCCGGCTGTGCGAACGAGGCTTTTGTGTTTCCTTAGACTTTGGTCCCTCCCTGGTCTCTCCTCAAGCTAAAGCTACGAAGCCCGGGACATGCCTTCGACCGGAGTGCTTAGCGTCCTGTTCGGCCGACGCACCGAAAGTGGACCCTAAGTGACAACAAACGACGTCACAAAAGCCGGAGCGTCAAGCCGTTGGACGTCGCGATCCCGGCGATGGTGCAAGAAGTCTAGGCCAAAAGAGCCAGCAAGTATGGTACGACGTCGTCGCGGGGTTTTCAACTCATGGCTGGCGAAGCTTCTACGGACAGTCGAGCTAGAAAGCGACCCGCAGCAAAGCAGGCGTCTGCCACATCATCCACTGCCACTGCGACGCCGCCGGGATCGCGGCCGGTGATGACTTCTATACTTCTACGAAGTCACCAGGCATACTTCCTCGAACACTTTCAATCGCAATAAATGCGTCAGTCGCAGACATGTTCCAGGCACTGTACCGAGATGCCCTGTCTACAGCCACTGAACAAGCTGCGCTTAGAGTAACACAACTTCGGCCGTCGCATTGCTTAAAATCACAATTGCCTGTCATCCGAAACCTCACTCGGAATCCCAAGGAACCGTTTCCCGTCCTCCAGAAATGGTAAAAAGGTCCGCGACGCAGCGAAACAATATTGCTGGAGCTTCCCAACGCCACATCTGAAGCCCGGGAAGTCACATTATTTTAACTGTTGCCATAGCCAAATTGCATGCGCTCTGCGCTATGGTCTGTTGCAGGTTAAGGATAATGGGACAGGCTCCTCCCCACAAAGCCTTACTCTTGCCACTTTAGGGGGACAAATGATAAAAAGGAGGCAAGTGGAAAGCTGAAACTACCAATCCTGGCAAGCAGAGAGCTTTGTGGGAGGGGCTTGTACCACCATCCTAAGCCTGCAACGGAACAATAAAGGAATGAAGTTCCAATGCATTAAGCGTAGCCCATCCAGTGGCTCTAGACGTAACGACAGAGGCACCGACGCAAAACTGGGAGTGCGCGTGACTGCGAGAAAGGCTCACGGCGTCGGTGCGCAGGATCTTGCTCTTGAGCCAGGAGAGGTAGTAGACCCGGACACGCTGCTTTTTGCCTGAGATGGTGACCAGGATGTTTTGTCCCTCCAGCACCTCCATCTGCTGGAAGCGGCGCCTTGAGATGAGCTGGTACACCTTGCCCTGGCCGCTACGGTCCAGCAGCATTAGGCCGTTCTCTCGTGCCGATTAGCAAATTCACACCTGCGTCGGAAGGGAAAGGGGACGACATCAGCTCGAACATTTGATTGACGTGGCGCTAAGGGCAGCGGCAGCTTCGCAAAAGAACAACGTGTGACCAAGCGAGGATACGCGTGCGATAACGCAGATTGCGAGAGACGTCCGCACGATTCCAAAGATAATTTTCTCTAGAGCGAAAAAAGCAGAACTGTGCAGCTTGAGGCGAGGCATGTGTGAAATCGTTCAGAATGAACGAGAAACAATACTAACAATCTAAAAGCAACTAGAAAAAAGAAAAAAAAAGGACAAGGAGGGTATCTTTTACATAAAATTACCTCTCAAGTGGGAGATTCAAGTACATAATCTAAATCTTTTTTTGTAGTATAAGCTACACTGGCCGAGGTTGAGCAGTTTCAGCGTGGCTCCTGGAGAGCCGTGCTGCGCATGCGTGAGGAGCCGTGACGGAACGGGCAGGACTGGTATGGCGCCCAGGTAAGTCCCCGATGCACGCACTGCGCCCATGCACCCGCTCGAGAACATGGCTCGCGCTAGTCCGGTTCTTCTGGGCAGCAGCTTGGTTGCTTGATACATAACACGGCGCACAGCTGGCCAAACCAACAACAGGCATCTGGCACACCCCAGCGGAGGACTGAGGATTAATTTGGACCACCTGGGGATCTTTTGACGTGCAACCGAAAGCTCGGTTACACGGTGCCTCCTCCGCAATAAGAAGAGCGGAGAAGCTTAACTCATCGGATCCCGAAAAACTCACATACTGCGTATACCGTGCGTGAGTCACTGAAGCAGCAGTAAGCATGATAATGAAGCTAATCCTAGACAACCAGGAACGCTAAGAATAACGAGCTGAACCTAAGCTTACGCTTACGAATATCCTGGCATAGCCGAGCTAAGCCACTGCAATTTTTTGTTAGCTTCTCAACAAAAAAGCAATATTGGGTGCCAGGGTTCCTTTAACCTTCCCTGTACAGTGCAATCCACTTGTAACAATACCAAATAAAGGATGTACCACTTATAACGATTAGTTTCTAGTCCAGATACAACGATAATCGGTTATAACAATCAAAATTTCCGATTTTCTCATTGTTATGAGTGGATTGCACATGCACCACTATGCTGCCATCCACGACAGGTTAAAGATGAAATGCGTTGTCAATGAGCAATGTCTTCGTAAAAAAAAAGCACAGGGTTTTGAAAAGTTACCTTCTCTTTTCACCCTGACCTTACCTCTCAACAAAACTTTCAGCCTTTCCACTCTGGTGAAGAACGAAAACCAGCGAAGCTGTACTATGGTGGGAAGGAAGTAATGGACGTCCACAAGTCGGCAAAGCCAGAGTGGAAAGGCTGGAAAGGTTGCCTCGATCTATGAGCGACGGCGGCAAGCAGACAACCGGCAAATACAACACTCTGCACAGCTACCACCGTCTATGAGCAACGGCGGCAACCACAGTGTTGTGTCGACATTTGTTTGGTGCCAGATACGATCCTGGGGAAACTAGCTCTTAACAGCTCCGCTGTAAAACAAGCGCATGGCAGAAAGCGCAGGAAACGAGTGGCTCACCCCAGAGTGCGGCGCACAGGATCTCCGAGTAGAAGCGCTTCTTGTACTTGCGGATCTCGGGGGTGTTGTTGGCCGCCTCGTGGGATGTTGGGGTCACGTTGGACGTTGACGTGCGACTCCCGCCGGGGGGACGGGGTCGGAGGAGCCCCTCCCCCGTTGGCGCCCCCGCGCTAAAACCGAACGTCAGGAATGATCGCTGCTTCTGTTGCAACTGCAACTGAGGCGGAGTCTTGTTAATAGCCTGTCGGTACTAGAAGGGGGAGAAACACAACAGTGAGGGCGCAGGTTAGCCGGCGGCAGTGCAGCTGGGGCCAGGTGTGACAACATTCCGTTCACCCCTAAGCCGACGGTTACATCTTTCACTATGTGATCAAGCAACTGCCCGTACCAGCGCCACTTAAACAATCGAAGCCTGCGAACGGCTCCTCTACCTCCATGTAACGCCACCACACTAGGACGATGCCAACTCCGGCGATTGGGCCCAGGCTCTACGCATTAACTGGACACGAGGCTCGGCCAAATGCAGACGGTGTCCAATCTGCGTCTCGCGTTCCGTCTTGCTGCGACGACGTCAGAAACCCGGGCTTCAGTTATTCTAGGCGTTGCTCGTACCCATGTGCAGTGAGTGGGGTCGGGCGACGAAAGGGAGGCGGTCGACTGGTCCAGCCAGCACATAGCTCCCATCACACCATCGGCTTAGGGGTACGAATGGAGTACTAGGCTAGCATCGCTAAGAAACACCTCCAGCTGTTATAACTTTTGCACGATTAAACGAGCGTGAGCGCGCAGTTTTTAAGTCACACTTCTAAAGTGCAAATGCTCGTGCAAGATAAAAGCATTCCACAGTAAGCGTGTGTCACAATACTTTATGCCAAGTTGGTTCGAGGTGTTTACTTGAAGCAAAGAAGCACCTAACTAAGGGGTGGAGAAAACTTTAGCAAAGGCAGAGTTAGGCTTGCACAACTGGCTTCACACAAGCGTAGAATTAAAAGGCACTGAACGGTAAAGAGTAAGTTTATCTCCTGTCCAAAAGTACCTGCTTCTGACGCACTTCAAATTACAGCCTCCATTGCTGTCCTTCCCATGCGACTAAGATGATATGCCACTGAAACTGGCAATAACGAACCCATGCAGAGCCTGCGATGCTGACAACACTGTGGTGGCTCGGAATATAATAACCTCTATTGTAATCATACAGGCAGGCAAGTGACCAGAATGAAAGAGAAAATGTAATGGGCAGTTACATCGACTTCTATAACTGCTCCTCATCTGAGCGCTTGTGACCAGAAGCCTATGATCTTAGACATAGCTGCCCGAAATTGTTCACGTATCACATCGAACATAAGGCCCAAAAACCTTTCACAACAATTTTCGATATTCGCGTTACAAAAACCGCCATTTCCTGCCTCCCTGATTTGCGGATGCAGCTGAACCACTACAAATAGGTAAAACATTTGCTTCCCTTGCGTGACATGGGTCTTGAATCTATCGCAGCTTCGCATTGCGTAGATAATGTGCAAGAAGACAAATACAATAAACGACTTAATTTTTGCAAAACTTGTGAATAAAACTTATTGCACAAAAAAAAAAATATATCACATGAATATTATTAATACTTTACAGTAACAAATGCATGGCATTACATCCTGAAGTGCAAGAGTCTGTGCTTGCGAAATGTTCTCTCGACTGAGATTTCCCAAACTTCACAAAATATTGAGCTTGCGAAAATGAAGTCGTTTAGAGTATAGCATCTTTTACCGTTCAGAGCCTGCTTCAACGAAAGAGTAAGTGAAGTCAGCTACCTCCTCTGAGGTAGACTTGTCCTGTTGCCTCGACTGTTGAGCGTGGCGTGGAAGCAAGTCCGGCAGTTCACCCCCGCTGGACCGGGCGCCCGAGAGGTTGCCCGACGAACTCTGGGAGAGGTCCGACCGGCCCAGGCGGTCCCCGGCGGCCACGGTCACGGTTGCTCTGTGGCAGAGAGAACAACAACATGCTTTGCCGGCACGCGCAGCACGAGAAAAGCGCTGTTCAGGGCTGTTTGTGTCAAAGAAAGCACTTATTGCTTTTCTTGTAACATTCAAATTAAGAGTTGTTTGGCTGCTCATGCACCCGAGGCGATAAAATAGAATTACATGAAGCGCTTCAGCTCTCAAGTGTGTAGACTGTAAAATGATTTGCGCTCTTCATTATGTTCCCTTCAGATACATGCTGGAACTGCACAACTATTAAAGAAAAAGCGAAAAGACCTCGCGATGCATTTATGCTTTTCTCTGCGTACGACAGCATTTACAAAAATCCGTACATTATTGGCTGAAGAAAAAACACTTTGTAAGCATCACCTTTTCCAATTCTCACGAAACGACGCAACCAGCAGCACTTCGTATTCCACTATATATATCCACGTTTTGAGCGATATGCTTTAGCCAGTGCTCCTTTTAGGAACCAAACTCCAGAAACGACAGTATCATGTTTACAAAACGGCCCGCCTTTAGGTTAAAACTGCACAAGCTTAATAATGCTGAAAAAGTTGCCTCAACCATCCTGATAAGTCCGGGAAGCGCCGAATGTGCCACGCATGTATCATGCGTGCATTACAATTTGCTGTGCTCGGTTGCAGAGAGCTTCGGATGGTTTTGGATGCGCTGCACGCCCGACACTCTTGCAACCTCCAGGTTCATCAGAACGATCGAGAGAAGTTTTAACTTCTTCGGGAATAGGGCGTGTCACGAGCATGTTTTAACGAGAAGCTTTCCACAGCTTCTGCTTCTTTTGTGCATGCCTATAGCGCCCTGGATTACAGCTCTTGGATCGTAAGAGCCCCCTTGCTGTAACTGAAACAATCGCAACCGGTATGTGGTTTATCGAGTCCGCTATTCTATTACGAATGACTTTTGTCTTAAGTCCCGACGTCGTACGCTCGCTACGCCATCCCTTAATACGTTACAATTCACCCCGTGATGTCGCGAGTCTGCATGTAGAGCTGCAATTTGTCTGAAACCAGCTGCGCGGGCCGACGGTCGCCTACGGGCTAGGTATTTTGGACTAAGCGTTGCTCGCTGCCAATGGTCGATGGCGGCCCACGCTCCGTTTTACTTTAAGTGTGACCGCAGTCGTCACTACGATTCGACGAGGCCAATCAAGCAGCGGCAAAAGTTCATCGTCGCGGTGCTCGTCGTCTTTCTACGTTTACCATCGCTGACTGGACCAATCGCGAACAGTGAAGCTGCCGTGAATTTGCCCTGTTTTCTTGCATGATTAATTTGGCCGGTGATAGCAGACCCACGAACGAAACCAGCCTACGAACTAAGTATGATGGACAAGTATGACTCGCCACGACGGTTGCCTGTGGACTCAGTATGCTGGACAAGGCATCACTCACCGTGTCACCGCGGAGTCGTTGCCACGGCAGGAAACCGTCGGCGGCAATTCACACTTAGTTCAGTTGTTTGCGATCTCGTTCGTCTCTTACACGTGGCGCCAAGCAAAGATGTCGGAGTGCGGATCCCATGGTCCGGGATTCGATTCCCGCCATGAATCGAATCTTTCTGGTTTCAGTTGCGTTCCTATAGTAGGTTACAAGTCAAGAAGGTAGCGGCAAGTGCCCCTCAAAGGGAATCATATATCCCTCTGCCACCTCCGCATCCAATAGAGTCCCATCGTTTCCGTGACGTTGCGGCCAACGCGCGAGGAGGGTCTTGCCTTTCTGTACATATTTGCTTTATCTTTCGACTTTGACTTAGCATTGTGGAAGCCACGAGAGGGAGATTAGAGTCTTCCCCTCCGATGGAAACAAAGACGACTTTCGGGGATTAGCTTCCCCTTCGATGGATACAAAGACTGCTTTCAGGGGCTCAGTTCCCCCTTCAATGAATACAAAGGTCGCTTTCTTAAAAAGTGGGACCGGAGACAGGTTGCATCACTTTCGAAGCGGAACAAGGAGCGTTTCCAGTGAACTCTTCTTTCGACTGCGGAGAGATTTGAAACCGGCGCATCACGCTTGTGGGTGGAGCTTGTCCTACCTTCTTAACTTGTAACCGACTAGTTATGGTCACGTGAGAATTGTTAAGATTAATTATGCCTTTTATGTGCTTTCAACGCTTATGCATTACCAGCTGCGGGCTATGCATCCTTTATGTTGCTTTGGCCTGCGTGCAACACTTTTTCGTCACGCTCGAGCGTTACACTTTTTCTATGAAATCCAGCTCATTAACACATTCTGCATTAGAAAGACAGGGTAGCACAGAATGTTTAGAGCGCAAACAATGTCTCGGGTGACGTGGTTGTGATATCATGTGACGCCACAGGGCACGTGACTTCACGACAGCGTGATGCCACGTGACAGCAACAGAGGGATGTGACATCACGATATCCCTATGAGCAATATAGGCTGTGGTCCTCATGGGCCCCATCTGTAAAATGTAGTAAAGTAGTAACACTGGAATCTGGATTCTGCGTTAGTGGGGATCAAAGCTTTGAAAGTCTGGCTCTGGCAGCAGCAAAAGATGCCAGACAAAAAAACGTTCAGCCTTTCCACTCTCGTGAAGAAGGAAGACCAGCGGAGCTGTGCTCGATACACTGCCGCAACGCGCACACGCCCGATTCTTTGTCGTTGTTTATTTTTCACGCTGTTTCCTACGATGAATTTCCACCAACGCGCCCAACTATCCATTCTTCTACAATAGCTGGAAAGGTGGCTGCCATCTACGAGCAATGGCGGAAACCATACTGGTTGTGTGCTTGCCGCCGTCGCTTATAGATGGCGGTAGCTGTCCAGGTAGATTTGTGTCGACATACACGGACACGATCCTGGGGGAACCTAGCCCTTAACAGCTCCGCTGTAAAAAAAAAAAAAAAGGATGGTACAGGTTGTCGGAATAAGGAGAGCTGACACACTCAACAGACAGCCACCTGGAAGAAGTGCAGGGCTGTTGTCGTGCATAGAGAGGGGAAAGAAGTTGTTAGTGAAGAAGACAGAAAAAAGGTTAGAAGGGAAAGAAAAAGGGAAGGAGAAAAAGAGGAGTTAGTAGTGTTCAAAAGAGATGGTTAGCAGGCACTCAGCAGAAAAACAGAGGAAAAAGGAAGGGAAGACATCGACGTCCGGTCAGGTTCGATCCAAATTCTAGACCCCCCCCCCCCGAGGCAACTGTCTTTCCCGATAGCCAAGTGAGGAACTTTTACCATTGTGGAATGCAAGTGTTCAAAGAATAGCTGCCACAGAAACTACAAAAAAGGAACTGCTCAATGCGCCTACTTTCAGTAGTCACTGAGATAGTGGCTATGGAACTTCCTTCAAAGGTGAAGAATTGCGCAAAGAATTTAATTAAATTATGCTCGCATATTTGCGGGGACTTTTAAGATACAATACCTTTTGATCCGTGAAGCTCTGACCACTTTTGCGTTTACGGTAACTGTCGGTCTGCAAGGAAGAGATCTTGGGGCAGCTTCTAAGTTAAAAGAACCCATCATGTTTGGGAAGGATCAAATAAATACTAGAGGTAGAATCGGATGTCACCAAACCTCGGTACTGCTCCCCCAATATCCCAATCAAATATTTCCCGAGGAAGCCGAAGAAATTCCATCCCACCACACAACGCTCACACACTCAGTCGCTCAAGGTATCACTCGCTCACAAACTCAAACACCCACGCACACACACTTAGACTGACCTTACTACTGCCGTCACGTGTCAGCACCACGGCTGGCCCTGCCCCGCCGCGTCCCTCGTCGCGCGACAGCCTGTCCGGCCGACTTCCGACAACGCTCGCCAACTGCGGGACGCCAGGGGCCGAAGACGTCGTGGACGTCGCCGTCGAAGAAGATGGGGCGGCGTGCTTGATGAGCCACTCCGCCACAGCAGCCGGCGAACGGTCCGGGTCGCTCCGGGAGCTGCTGCGAGTGCTTTCGCTCTGTGGGCCTCTTCGAACCCTCGCTCCTCCGCGCACCTTCCGACGCCGAGGATTCCTTCCCGGGCACCGCGGCTACCGTGGTGGGGCACCTTGCCGCCCGTCGGAGAGCCGCGTGTGGCGCTCCCTGTGGCGACCTTGCTGCGGTGCAGGTTGGTTTCCGTTGCCGCCGCCACTGCTGCTGGAGTGGTGGTGAGAGCGCCGCGGGTGGTTCTCGGGCCTGCTGCCGCTGCTTCCACTGCTGCTGCTGTTGTTGTTGCCGTGGGCGATGAGGTGACTGGGTGGAATCGCCGCCGCGGCCTCGTTTCTTGCTCGCGACCACGGCTGCGGCGCGCGGGATGAAGCTGCCCTGCGTGCTGCTGTTTGATATCTGCGGGTTGGTCCATAGACGAGAAGAATAATGAGAATAAAAGAAGCTGCTGAGTGTTTGATAACTTCTTTTGATGAATTGCAGTAATAGGAAACACCATGTTTGACAGCTGAATTGTGAGCAGATCACTCTGGAGCATACTTTATTTATGTACTTGACAGTACGTTCGGATGCAAAATCTTTGTTTACCTAATTGGAGACCGAACAAAGCAAATAATCTCCAAGTGTCTGGTACACTTCTGTATGAAAGCGAGCAAGATTAACCTATAGTCGCTGACCGATTTTTCTGACTTTGCAGGGACCGAGAAAACGTCCGAATAATAGAGCAGTCCCAAAAAGCCAGCAGATTGAAAACTTGGCTCTATTATGTCTAAGCGGGCTTGAAAAGTCATCAACAGTGCCTTGCTTCAGGTTACACCTTTGCTCGCGTTTGGCCACTTTCTATTAGCTTGAGAATCGCTTCCTTTTTTTCTAGCGTTATGGTCGAGTACTTTCCACGCTCCTCAGCGACACTTCGGGCTGGCGGAAAAACAGATGGGGCCATGACGTCCAAACCAGCATAGTCCGAAAACATGATTCACCGAGGCAAGATGAGAGGTGAAAGTCCACGACTCCAAAATGGCGAATGAATGAAGCAAAATGGTAATCAATGATGATGATAATGACATGCAGCTAGAGACAAAAGAATTACACCATCTTTTCGAGGGGGAACCATGGGGTGATGCGGAGCATCATGTTGGTTCCGAGGAAAGAGTCAGTTGCATGCTGACGTCGAGAGATGGCGCCACCGACTGCTCCTAGCGTGACCCCCTACGCGAGCCTTCGTCGCGGCTCGCGGCAGAGAAACTGGAACGCTTGCCGCTCGCCGTTTATATTTTTCACACTTGAAGGAGAGGAGACTAGAGGAGGAGAGTTGCGCGTGCGCGCGCGGTGTGAGTACAAGCGAACGCACGCGCAGTGCACGCAGCTGGTAGAGAGAGGCGGAGAGAGTAACGCAGCTGTTGGAGAGAGGGAAGGAGGAGAGTTGCGCGTGCGTAGTGCGAGTGCGGACTACAAGGCCGCGGGACATAGACCCGAGCAAGAGATGCTCCGCATCTAAAATATAGCCTCGCAGCTTCGAGTCACCTAGTGGAAGGACTTAGCAGTACTCAAGTAGTGCTGCCAAACCAAGCCAATTATGTGCAGCCAACTTAGAACCTAAAATGGCGGCTTCTCGGTCGTACTTACCGCTGATCGCTCGCGACAATTTAGTGTGAAAAAATTAATCGGTGACTGTACTTCCAATGTCTATAATCACTAAAGAAAGGGTATGCCTGCTCCACGGTAAACAAAAATACCAAACTTCTTGGTCTTGATTGGCTAAAGTAAAAAAAATTGTGTTTTCTCTAAGCTTGCTGGTTCAGACCTTTACGTTTTGGTGGGACCAACCGTGTCACGACTCGTTGTTGCTCCACTGCGATGCGCTGCTCAAGCCTTGGTTGCTGTAGCGACCATACTGTCGTAAACGGTCCTCCATCTGGGGATTCGAACCCGCCACCCGGGGGATTTGAACCCACCACCTGGGGATCCGAACCCGCCCCCTGGGGCAATCAAACCCGCCCCCTGGGGATTTGAACCTGCCCCCTGGGGATTCGAACCTGCCCTCTGGATCTTCAAATCCACATTCTCGGGATAGGTCAGCCCGTGGGAAACGCCACTCAGAGCCACCGGGGGGGGCCACCGGGGGGGGGGATGCCCCAAGGGCACCTGGGGAAGACAAAGAGGACAAGCATACCCTGCGAACGACGAGCGGCAGCCATCGTTGCGGCCGTTGGCCTCTTCCTCGCCGGGGCGTGGGGGCAGGGGCGAGCCTGGGGCCTGTGCACGGCTGGGGGGTCGTCCCTGGCCATGTGCCGCAGCGTGTCCTGGTTGTATCCGTCCGGAGGCCTGGAGAGCAGGGGAGCACAGAAACAAATTAAGCGGGGTCGGCGATGGGGCCAAGCTTACGACTCTGAAAACAAATGAAAGGACAAGGAATATCGGGCAGTCCTGTGTTTATGTCAACAATATAGTCACAGGGATAGCTGCCACAACTCCTGGCGAAGTTATTTGGGCCTCGGCATCGCGTTCATGCACCCTGGGGTGCGTGAACAAAAGTGTTAAAAACAAAATAGACATTTGACCTGCAGCAGATGACAGAAAACGCAATCATACAACAGAAATATTTGGTCAAAACTCCGTATTCTATTTCACCGTGCACTGGCCGGCATTCAAAACACGCTCTTCGCTCGTGGTCTGTTTTGAACACTTTTGTTTCTTTTTGCTCAGAGCATGTGAAAGCACATCTCCCGGCACGAGCTCTTGGCACTGACAGTGCTAAAAACGTCAACTTGTTATCGACTGTCTCTTTATTTTACTTTTTTTTTTTTTTCTTTTTCAAGAGAGCAACATGCAGTGGTCATCTCGGTACTAGGAAAACTCCCGAACTTTTAAATCGGCTTGTTAACTGTGTGGTGTAGCACAGTGGTAACGTCTCCGCTTCGCACGCAGCGGACCCAAGTTCTGCAACAATCCCAGGCTTTCCAAATTTGTTTAAAGCAGCAGCCAATCGGCCTTCCTCAAAAGAAAACAAAGAATGGGATTTGCTAGGGATTTGCGGACGACGTCGAAATGCAATCACATTTTAATGTTTCTTTTATGAAGGCCATATTCTGCCGATTAAATTAAGACAAACGTCGTTCTCTGTCAGGCCTCGGTCACAGAAGCGCACAGAAGCCTTGCTTCTATGCGCTTCTGTTTAGCGCTTCTTTTCAGCAATGTCTTTTCAATCCGCTCCTTTTTCTCGTGAGGCATTATGAAGAACACTGGAGCACTTCCAGCGAGCACCTCACTTTTGTTTACAAGGGATCAGTGGCTGAGTGGGCTAGCGCACACAAGCTCGGAGCACATGGAGTGAAAACTTGCGGAACCCAGGATCCTAGGTTTAATCCCCACCCCTGCCCGTTTCAATCTCGATGAGCATCGTACCGGCGTGCGGTCGTGAATCACTACTGCGCGATGCATGTTAAAGACCCCAGGCTAGCGGTTGTACTGCACTGGCTAAATTTCTCATCTACTGCTGGGAGACTTGTCGCTTGTTGAGGCAGACCAAGTTCTAGGCTGTATGAACATACACACAACCAAATCTCACTTTTATCGTATAGCAGATTTAACTTCGACACGCCGCGTAATGACCGGGAAAACTGTGTATCATGCCGCACCTTGTTCGACGATGCACACATAAAAGCGACCCAGAACCTAAACACTAGCGCGATAAAGAGAATTACGACAAAAGGCAAAATCATCTTGCGTTAAAAATAAATTTCTGGGGCGGGGTTGCCAAAAGAAATAGTAATATTTTTAATACACTCACAGGGGCCTGGGTGGGTCCGAAGCCAGAAGGGTCCCGTCATTCTGGACCAGTCCGTCGTCTTCATCCTCTTCTTCGTCCTCGTCGTCGTCGGAGTCCGATCCGTCGTGCATCTGCTGCCCTGACGACGGGTGGTGCTGCGCGGCGGTTGCCGAAGAGGCCGGCACGGGGTTCCCGTTGAGCCTCTGGCCGGCGGCAGAACCGGCCGGCACGCTCGAGCGCGAGACGCCACCGTTGGAGCTGCGACTTCCGCCGCCACTGTGCGCCAACTCGTTGAGCTGCTGGGCGAGGACTTCAGTTCCTGAGGGGAAGGAACCGCACAAGGCGTTCGGATCACGTAGCTAAGTGCACGGCTGGATTTGAGGCCCACCCTTTGCGAAGTGTACCACACAACTAGTTTGTATATCGACCTTGATCAACCCTGCGACGGACGCCGCAGTACATGTTTGGCGGTACGGCGGCGCGGAAATGTGTGCGCAGTCACCGCCCGCACGTGTGCAGCGGGGATTATACACTGGAAGTTCCCACCTAATTGCAAAACTGCAAGCACCCTGAGAGGTGTTGTCGTTTTTTATGTCTTTGGGGGAGCCATATCTGTTTTATTTGCACCATACTTCACTTTGCCGCTCGTGTGCTAGTGGAAATCGGAGTGCTGGCTCTTTTGATTCAGACTTCCAATGGTTCACAGAATTGAAGTCTGAGGATGAATACTTGTCATAAAATGCAGAATTCCTATAAACTTCCTCCGGTTCAAAGACTGATCGCCAGAATGTTGATTGGAAGCAAACACGCAAAAATGAAACCGAATATAAAAAGGGGACTTTTTGCCCTTAATATTCTCCTTCAATGCTTTCTCAATCTGGACAGCTTGCAAGCACTGTACGTGATCCCGTTAGAATTTTAGAGAAATACTGTGCATCAACTTATTCTTAATGTTATAAAAAAAAGTCCACTAAAATAAATTTAAAAAAAATTATTTTTTGAAAAAGGAAACATGAAAACAGTTATGTTAACTTTTTTAGGATTTCATGTTTTCGGTACCAGCAAACCCAAAAGTTACCGCTCAAACCAGTTAAAAAAAAACAAAAAAACCCTTAAAATTTGTTTTAAACTTAAAAAAAAAAAATGCAATCAGTTTTGTGAAAAGACACCTTCATCTAGGGTTTTATTTTGCGTCGATTCAGTACACAGCTGGCACCAGCCGTCCAAGAGGCTGCTTGTTTGTGTGAGAACACATTCCTTATCTACTTACCTCCTCTTATTGGAACCGAGACATTTTTAAAGCATTCGAGCCACACAAATGTTCCCTTAAAATTTCAAAAATTCCAAACTAATTTTTAGAAAAAAAACAACATCATATCCATTCTTGAAGAAAGGAGAAACAAACATAAAATTATTTTTATAGTCCTATAAAAAGTGCACAGATTTCCTCTTGTGCACAAGCAAAATACAACTGAAACATTTGGAGGGACGGCTGGAGAATCAAATGTGACTCCAAAACACCTCCAGTCTGTGCTCTGTTGCGATCGCGAAACCTGCAGAAGAAGCACCGCCTCCATCAAAAGCCTTCTACCTCGGATAACCCTCGGCACACACACAACGAAGCACGACGGAGGGCAAATGCGGAGTTTCTCCCTGCCGACCTTATGTTGCAAGACTTTAGACAGAAAGCAATGAAACCAGCAATCTGGCCGTGAGAGGCAATTAAAAGAAATGTCAACTAAGGAACATGGCCGTAAAAACTTTGCTTGCAACCTTCTCTACCTTGTAAGACTGAGAAGTGCTTATTGTCTTTTCTTGGTGAAGTCATCCAAGCAGGCACGTAGCCAGGATTTTGTTTCGGGGGGGGGGGGGGGGGGGGCCTGCCATGACAAAATGCTGTATGAGGGTGAGGGGAAGAGGAGGTCCCAGCAAAATGGAAGATTTGAGGGGGGAGGGGGGGGGCATGTGCCTGCATCCAAGAAAGCTTTCGTCGGAAGGCTCTCAGTCTTACGCACAACTTCCCCTCGGAAGGTTCTCCGTTTCATGCCCTAACTGGAAGCCCGCGTGCGACCCACCTCTGGCCTGCGGTTCTGCTGGTGTGGCTGGGGCACGGCCCTCGGAGGCGGGGCCTGGGAGGAGGGGCTGAAGGTGGGAGGGCCTCCCCTGGGTGCTGCCCCCTGGTGGTTGCGGGGGCGTGGGCTGGCTTGCGCTCATCCTCCACGGGAATCGGTGGCAGGGGCTTGCTCGGGGGAGGTGGGTCTGGAACCACTGTGAAGCGAAGTCGCACAGATTGTTGAGCAGAGGAGCGGCTAGAGGGGCACTGGAGCACTGCAATCTGCCGCTACTACCAGCTCACTAAAAATATAGACCGACACACTGTTGACAAACAAGCCCGCGTTTGCCCACACCTCGTGTGGGCACTGCGCATGCACAGAAGCCAGATGCGTCTGAAGTGATCTCTAGGCCACGTGATGACAGCGAGCGTACACCCGATTCCTTTCACACCGTCAAAACTATTGTTTGTGGCAGATGCTAAACTGAACCCACACGCTGTTCACAATCACGGTCTTCCTGAAACCATTGCCAACATTAGGGATGCCGCAAACCTTCCGAAGTTTGAGTTCGAAAGGTTTCGAAATGTTCGAACCTCGCTAAGGTTCGAATTTGAAAAGTTCGCAACTTTAGAACCCCACTGAGGTTCGAATTCGAATAATTCGAAAATGTTAAGGTTTCTGAAAGTTCGAGTTCGAAGATATCAAATTTTTTTATAGATAGTTCGAAAAATTCGAACATTTCGAATTTATTCAAGATTCAAGTTCGAAAAATCAGAATATTTCGAATTTTTTCGAAGTACAAGATTAGAAAAGTTCGAAAGTTTCGATTTTAAGTTCCAAGTCTGAATTTCACGGATGGAAATCAAATTCCGCAGTTTCAAACTAAGTTTTCATGAATTCATCTAAAAAAAATCGCGAAATGTGCTACAAATTTTACTGAAAACGTTGCCCATTTCTCTTACGCTGTGAATATACTCCTTCCTTCTCAGTGCTGTGGTACTGACGGTACTACCTGTATTACTCGTTATTTGTCGTAACTTATGAAACAAGCGTTGAACTGGTTGAACGGTTCATCGAAAAGCCCTGAGGCGGTCAGGTGAACGTACTTCCTACTTATTTGCAAACTAGTAGCAATCCGATCAAACGTCGCCTAAATGCAATGCTGGCATAAGACAACTAAATATGCAGGACAACGCATTCACATAAAGGCATCCAGGCTTCCCGAAAATTTTTAGTTGCTCTGGGCGTTTATTTTCGGCGGGATGACCCGTGGGATGGAGAAAACACTGAACACAGGCACAGCACCCGACACAAGTCAAGGTTGAGGAGAATGCAACCAGACTAAATTAGGGGACCACCCGGCCTAATACAGCTGATCAGGTCACGACCGGTTGTTATCGGGCTAACCATATTGCCGCTGCCTGGAACTTTTCTTCTTCGATGAATGGAGATATTGGCCGCTCTAAAATGCAGCCGGTTACTAATGATAATGAAGTAAGCGCCGATTCAGCGTTCGCTGTAGCGCATCGGCGTCGCTCTCCGCGCGCGCCTTTCCTTGACGCGAGGAAATCGAGGGACTTGCGTTCAAAAACAACTAATGCTATGAAGGACGCTCCCAGCGAAGCGCCTCGGTTGAATTTCAAGCCTGCAGATCAGGGATCTGTTGGCCTACAGGTTACCTCGGGGCAACCTACGGAGTTGTGCGCGGGAGAGGCTCTGTGCGGAAGTCGAAAGAAAAAGGTGTGAGGTACGAGGCCGAGGCCACCCCAAAGCGATCATTCGGCGCTTTACAAGCGCGTCGTTGGTGGCACGATCAGCTAACGGTAAGACTCTGAGTGCAATTTCAACTCCACCTCACGTGTTGACATCTTTCTGTTAATTATATTAATAGAATAGCATTCTTCGGATTAACTTCACACACTTTTCGCCTATGTATCTATCTATCTATCTATCTGTCCAATATCTGAACCTCTTACGCCCGCGGGTCGATAAATAAATAAAAAAGACCGGCGCCGGCTGGGGTCCGTAACCGTTGACCTTTGATCAGCAGGCAGACGCGCGCTAACCACAGAGCTATAAGGAAAGGCAGTCATTCAACGCACTCTAAACGGTTGTTTATATCTTTACCATAGGACGCGCACCTGACGCTGTCACATGTCACGATGCGCGCGTTCACATGCACGAGGGGCCCATTCCGCTCTCGCGAGGCTGAGCACGGCCGCCAGCTCACCCTCTCCCGCGCTCGGGAGAGGGTGATGCAGCGGCCGTGCTCAGCCTCGACGAGAGCGGAATGAGCCCTCGTGCCAGCGGAGCGCGCGGGCACCGGTAGCTGTGACAGCGCTGTAGCGCACGTCCGACAGTAAAGATATAAACAACCGTTTAGAGTACCGTTGGTTGAGACTCAGCCAGTGACGGCCAGAAAGTCTGGTCGGTACCATTTGGAGTGTTTGTGCGTATGGCGCGTGCGCTGCCTCGCCTTCCCAAAGTGACACAAACGCACGTGCTGGGCCCTGCGGAGGTCGTGCGCAGGGCTGGGAAAGTGTCAACAAATTTAGGAATCGCCTCAGGGAGTGGCCATGGCGTATCTGGAGTGTGCCGGCCACCCCAATGACGAGCCGCATAACTCCGCACCCCGTTTTGATGCTATTCGCGTGCACGTAGATAATCATTCCCAAAGGATGGGTTCTGCAGCATTTTTGTTGCCTGGAACCTATGGGGTGAACTTTTTGTTTACTTTTGTTGAACTTTTGTTCAGAGAAGTCCGAAGTTCGCTGGAACTTCTGAACTCTGCAAAATCCAAGAGTTCGAAAATCAGTGAAATTTTTTTACCATAATGAGTTTGCGCTGTCTTGATTTCTACAAATATGAAAGAAATGAAGTTCGAAAAGCAGTCCGACTTTCTCAGCAGCCAATAATTCGAAAAGTTACGAAAAATTGCCGCATTTTTATGTAATAATTTTGACTGTCCAAACTTTGCAAACCTTCGCAACCCTTGGTTCGGATCTTTTGAACCTCAGGTTTGCAAAAAGTTTGCGGCATCTCTAAGTCAAGCATATCAGATCAAAAATTGTTTTGTAATGCCCTTTCCAATCATTCTTTTCCATCAACATTCACCCCCCTCCCTCTGCACCTGAATTTTTATGTTTTAGGGGCGAAGCTCCTTAGGGGCTAGCCATGTCCGTATGTCCGTCCGCCGGCGTCGGGTGCTCGTGCTTCTGTCTCGTGAGATTACGTGCTCACGAGCACGTGAGCACATGCCTCACGTGCTCGCGTAGGGCAAAAAAAGAAAATAGAATGATAAAAATCGTGCGGAACCCATCCTTTGGGAATGATTATCTACGTTAATGCGAATAGCATCAAACGGTGCGGAGTTATGCGCGTTCGTCAGGTGGCCGGCACACTCTAGATACGCCAGCCCACTCTTGAGGCGATTCTAAATTTGTTGACACTTTCACAGCCCTGCGCACGATCTCCGCAGCCCAGCACGTGCGTTGTGTCACTTAGGAAGGCGAGCAAAGCACGCGCCATACGCACAAACACTCAAAATGGTACCGACCAGACTTTCTGGCGTCTCAGCTAGTCTCAACCAACGGTACTCTAAACGGTTGTTTATATCTTTACCATGGGACGCGCTTTACAGCGCTGTCACAGCTACCGGTGCGCGCGCGTTCCATGCACGAGGGCTCATTCCGCTCTCGTGAGGCTGAGCACGGCCGCTACATCACCCTCTCCCGAGCGCGGGAGAGGGTGAGCTAGCGGCCGTGCTCAGCCTCACGAGAGCGTGAGCTAGCCTCGTGCATGGAACGCGCGCGCACCGGTAGCTGTGACAGCGCTGTAAACGCGTCCTATGGTAAAGATATAAACAACCGTTTAGAGTGCGTTGAATGACTGCCTTCATGGCTCTGTGGTTAGCGCGTCTGCCTGCTGATCAAAGGGTCAACGGTTCGAATCCCAGCCGGCGCCGGTCTTTTTATTTATTTATCGACCCGCGGCGTAAGAGGTTAGATAGCCAGATAGATAGACAGACAGACAGGTGGCATAGACGAAGTAGCGCGTGAGAATGCTCAGTCGGGCTATTCGCGATGCATCTTGAAATCTGTTTGCGCAGCGACAGGACGAGTAAGGGGCCTCTGAGATGTGGTAGGACCCCAAGACCTGCGGTTTCTGTCATGCATGAAACGTTGCATGTAGCCGCAGCTCAACGTCTATACAGGAGAGGGCGCTGCGGTCAAATGCGTATATAATCGCGTTAAACTTTGCATGCATTCGCTCAGCGTTTATAGACGCAGAGGGCGCTGCGGTCAAATGCTCAAATGCGTATATAAGCCACGCTCCATACCACACATTCTCTTTCTGACATGGATGAAAACGAACGAAAGGCTCGGCATGCTGCGGCTCAGCGTCTACGCGAGACAAGGCACCACCAGAGCTTCGCCCCAAATCCAACATCAATCACCACGTGGAATGCGGTCAATTTTGTTATTCCGATTCCTTTTTACTAATTTTGCGCAATTTCTTGCAATAATTTCTAAACAAAACTTTAGCCGGCCCAGACGCATCCCGTTGGCAAAAAGAGGCTCACCGATGACCCTCTGCGGAGGCACAGGGGCGGCCTGGCAGGCAGCTCGGGTGGCGCTCCGCCCTGAACTTGGCCACTGGTGGGTGGCGGCTGAGGCTGCTGCATCTGCTGCACTGCAGCTGCTGGGCCTGCTGCTGGGGCTGCACCGAGGGTAAGTGCCGTCCCGGGCCTGCAGCTGCTGAAAGTTGCGCCGCAGGGTGAGTCCCGCTGGGGCAGGCTCCCGCCGAGCCGGCCTCTCCCGCCATGGCGTCCCTGCGTCCTCCCGTCGCTGCCGCTGTGGCGGTACTCGTCCGCCCCCCCGACGCCACCCGGGGCACCCCCACGGCCACCCCGCCGCCCCCGACCCCAACTGCGGGGCCCGGAGCCCGCCCGCTTGTGCTTGCGGCAGCGGTCCATGTGGTCCTTCAGCTGAATCCGCACCTGGAAGATGATGCGGCGTGTGGGTTCGTCTGTCTTTCCGTTGCTCGGGACGGCTAAAACGATCGGGAGCGCCGCCAACTTGCCGAGGTTGGACTTTTCAACTCTGGCGCAAAGTCCCGTGGAGCGTTCGCCTAAAGTTAGATCCGCACCGACCGGGCGATCGAATGTGGGGGGCTTTGCGTGCCAAACCGACGGGACTTGGGGTTAATTTCAACCGCCCGGGGTCTTTCGACATGCAACCGAACTCTCGGTTATTCGGCACCTTCTCCGCAACGAGCCTCTGTCAATTGCGGGCAATTTGGCCGGGGTCGGTACCCGTCTTGCGGTTATTCGTAGGCCCGCCATCAGCGACGTTACGACACTGTGGACAGATAACAGGTGGCAGAAAGGAACGCCGCACGCTTGGCGGCAATCGCTGTACATATTTTTCAAAATAAATGCAGTTTACGTTTACTTCTGTTCAAGGTAAGCGCGATAACTGAATTCACGGGACAAAAAGCTATAGAAGTCCGTTCCTAACTCAGATTTCTTGAAAAGTGCTTCAGCTGCCCTTTAACTGTGTGTGGCTCCCCTTGCAGAGGACGCGCAGTATTGCAACGTTTTCATCATTTTATGTCCAAGCACTGTGAGAAGCAACACGCTGTTGTTGCGGGACAAGCGGTGATGCGCCGGCAGCAGATGTGCGGCGGGCACGGGTGTGCGTCGTCCGCATTGCCTTCATTTAAAGTGCTGCTCACAATCTAAGCAACGGGGTTATATGCAGCCGAGCCAGAAACGTAAGATCTAAATTTACGAACCATGAGCAAAATATTATGTTCCTGCCGAAATACTGCGCTTTGGCGTCCACTTCCCTGCACTACTTTTGGACATTTTTGTTATGTGTGACTGCTTCTCTGCCAACAAAAAGTTAGCAGAACAAAAAGTGATTCATTGATTTCCTTTTTTTGGTTCCTCTAGTGAGCACTGAAGTGGAAAAGAGGGCAAGCGAAAAAATTATAGCACAAGCTACAGATATTTGTGCAACACTTTGCTCTTTAAAACCCAATTTATATTGAAAAAACTGTGAGGAAAAGTACTGCCCACTGTTTTTGCTACATCTTTAGAAGTGTAGGGAGAAAGAACATACAATTCCTGGTTCATCAGTAAATGGCCAAACCGTAGAAATAGTTCCCAGGAGGACTGAGCTTCTTTCCCTCCTCCCTGATAAATTTGTTGATGGAAGAGAGAAGAGACCCTTCGGCCTAACTCCAGGGGTAAAAATAAGCCCCCGTGAGCACGAAAATAGGGTCCTTGATTCATGCCTCCTTGCCTGTGGCCAC